>PVLC010003643.1:0-82552 GCA_004027655.1 Graphiurus murinus
TGCTATAAACATAGATACACATGCATCGCTCTGATAATTTGGTTTCCATTCTGGTGGGTATATACCCAGTAGTGATATTGCTGGGTCATATGGTAGGTTCACTCCCAATCGTCTGAGGATCCTCCATACTGTCTTCCACAGTGGTTGCACAAGTTTGCAGTCCCACCAACAATGTACTAGGGTTCCCACTTCTCCACACACTCGCCAGCAGGTGTTGTTGTTCGTGTTTTTTATGATTGCCATTCTGACTGGAGTTAGGTGAAATCTTAGGGTAGTTTTGATTTGCATCTCCCTGATTGCCAATGATGTGGAACATTTCCTCATACATTTATTGGCCATTTGTATTTCTTCTTTTGTGATAAGTAATAAAATAAAATAAGTAATAAAAAATATTTTGAAATAGAAGAGTAATCTACAATTAGAGGCAAGCTTTCTGAGCAATGATGTTACGGGTTTGTTTTCTTCTTGCCAAACCCTCAAAACAAAACAAAATTAATTAGAATACATTCTAGAAGCAAAGAACATTTTTTATGCCCCTTGAAGAGTAAGATATAAACATTCATAAGTAAGAGATGACTATCAGTACCCCTTAAATAACATTAAAGTAAAACAGTGTGAAGAGAGAGGAAGATGACAGCAAAGCCCTATTTCTCTCATCTTAAAACCTGTTTTCTATGCTCAGAAAACTAGCTGCCAACACATAAGGAACTGTCTGGCAATTCTATGACTAAGCACATCTGCTCGGGGCCATTTCTCATATGGGATAGTTTCCAAAAGACACTAGGAATCAAACTGGTGATCCATGAATTCCAGATTTCCATAGCATTTTTATAATAGAAGACACAATATTATTCAAATTGGAACATGAAACATCTGAGAAAAATCTGTTGTCTCAGATAAAATACAACTACTACCTGGCAGGAATACATTTTAAAAATAAGTATATAAAATTATTGGCAAATACATTTTTAGAGAAAAAAGTATGCACTTGTAAAAAAGATTAAAAATGAACACAAGGAATATATGTAAGTTTTGATTTATATAATTTACCTCTTGCATTCAATATGACAGAGTGATATCAAGAATGGTATTCCTAAGCCAGGTGTGGTAGCACACCTGTAATCTCAGTAATTGGTAGGCTAAGACAGGAGGATTGCAGGCTTGAGGCTAGTCTTAGCAATTTAAAGAGACTCTCAGCAACTTAGCAACACCCTGTTTCAAAAATAAAAATACAAAAAACGGCTGGGGGTATAGCTTAGAGGTAGTATGCCCCTGGGATCAATTCTCAGTATCACATACATAAAGAAAAAGAATTATATTCCTATCCCATCAGCTCCTATGCTCTTAGTAAAATAATTTACTTGTCAATCACTTCATTATCACATTTAAAAATGTCTTGGATTTTATTTCATATGTGCATACAGAGAACACTAAACAAACAAACAAAGTTGGCTGTTTCTATTGCTTATCAACTCTGAGATTATTGGTAATGAAAACAGATCTAAAAGTCAATAGAGCTTAAAGGCTGGATCCATAATGACTATCTTTCAATTCCTTGTGAAAAGCTTTTGTTAATTATATTAATAGTGATTTTTTTCAGATGGGTAGTTTTGGAAATAAACTACTAGGTAGTCACATATTCCTGGACAGCTGAAGGGAGCCATTGCTAGTGAGGTCAACTCAGACACGGGAGTATCAACCCAGTGGTGGAAAAGAGAAGAGTCTATGAGATATTTACAAGGTGGAGCTGGAAAAGAGAATTTATGTTGCTTCCTACTTTTCTGAATCAGAAATTGGATGGTACCATTCACAAATATAAAGAACACATTTGGGAAATATGATAATAAGCTCTGTTTAGAGTCTGTTGTATTTCACGTTCCTCTGAGCCACCTGGGTGGATGAGAGCTCATTAACCTACAGAACTCTGAGCTAGAAAAATTTAATGAGATCTCACCCTCACAGAGACAGTGGAAGCCACGACAGAGTGCCTGAGATGAAATGGGTCAAATTAAAACAGTTTGGAGGCTATTATGCCATACCATATTAAAGACTACCCTAGAAAGCACATGTACATTTCTCAGTCCTCAATAAATCTAAATTGATTGGCAAGTTATATATTCTTTATATGAAGACGGTATCTATGTCTGCTAACAAGACCATTCCTTAGTGGCTTAAAGTATTTTAACATTCTCTGATGTCACTCTGATGAGAAGTTAATGTGGTCCCCTATGCAAACATTTTAGTCAATCCTTATGGAACATCTTTTACAAAGAGAACGACAATCCTTTCCTTCAAAGACTTTGCAAGGCAGATGTAAAATCTGAGCACATGTGACTTGGAAAATAATTATTTCCACAACTCAGTTTGATATACATTATCATCAGATACACAGAATGAAAAAGCATCTAAGGAGAAGCAGCAAAAGATCGCAATTTACATGATTAAATACTCCCAGATCCACAAGAGCAGAGTAAAGATACAGAAAAATGAACAAGAGAAGTCTTCCTAGACAGGGCAAGTTTTAGCCAGATTTAGAAAATTATGAATTTTGTTGAGAAACAGAATAATTATAAAAGGCAAAAAGGCAGAAACTAAAAGCAAAAGAAACAGCCAAATGACAACTCTGAGCAGATTACACAGAACTGGAGGGACCAGGTGAATCAAAGTTCTTAAGAAACTAGTCTGAAGAGTTTGATCTGCTATGAGAGGGCTTCACTAAAAACAAAAAGGAAAATAATAAAAGCTTTAATTATAAATTCACATGATTTTAATTTTTTACACTTTATCAGAAAACAAATGAAACTAATATGTTTCAGTGTAAGTACAAACCTGTGTTTAAAGAGTTTCCAATTTAGTTATTCTTGGCATGGTGATAGGGAGCAACTCAAAATCTAAATTCTGGTAATGTCAATATGCCCATCATTCAGAATCTGTCAAACTTGAAAGCAACACCCTTCTCCCTAAAGGAAGCATCTGCTTATCCTTATGTTCCTTCAGCTCTGTGGCAGGAAAAGCAGGCACAGTTTTAGGGATACAACTGGGAACGGCGTAATGTTAAGCTACGGAGTGCTGTCGGTAAATATTATGGCAAAGTTGCCCACGGACAACCCAACACTTACCACCTTTTAGGTTCAGAAAGCCCTAGCTAGCTTTATCAATTTCAATTTATTTAATCTCAGTTTATAATCTTTAGGCCAAATGTCCACAAGCCAAATGAATCTTCCACGCAGATGTCAAAATCAGCGTCTCCGCTCCTCATCCTTTCTTTCCCAATCAGCTCTCGTTCCTGACTCCCTTGCTGCCGAGAGCACTGTCAGAGAGCCAGGCTCAGTGCTCACGAGATTGGCAACTGCAAGATGTGAGATCTAGTTTGGCTCTCCCATAAATTTGTTGTGAAACCCTGGACAAGATAGCTGAGCCTTTGGTTCAGTTTGATTTCTTTTATAAAGTTAGGAAGTTCGATTGGATGACATTAAGATACCACCTAGCAATGAAATTACGTGATATTTCCCTCAACTTTTAAACTAATATCACTACGTTCTGTTTTTCTTATACAGAATCTTTTATATGCATCTTTATTTTCCATTTCCATTACCATCATACAATTGCAGGTCTTTATGAGCCAATTTGCTTATTCATATCTTCCTTCCAGGATCTCTGCATTCTGATTTGATATATTCCACAAATCTTATTTTTCCTTCTACTTGTTTTTGAACCTTAAATGCAGTTGACTTACATGACCCATTACCATTATTAGTTACAAAAGACTTTCTCATTTGTTTTTGTTTCATAATCCCTTTCTCATTCCCTTCCATTTTGCAAATGTGATATATTTTTAATTTTAAAATGTGATATATTGCTAGGAATGGTGGAACATGTCTGTAATCACAGTACTTGGGAGACTGAGACAGGAGGATCGCAGGTTTGAGACTAGCCTCAGCAACTTAGAAAGACCCTCAGCAACATAGTGAGACCCTGTTTCAAAACAAAAGATTTAAAAAAGGGCTAGAGGTGTAACTCAGAGATTGAATGCCCAGGTTTAATCTCCAGTACTACAAAATAAAAATTAATTAATAAAATGTGATATATCTTTAACTATACTGGCAAAATATATATTGTTGTTACATAAATGTGTTTTTTTCTGATAAAGATCCATATGTCTTAAATATACATTAAACATTACTTTTTAGATCCACATATTTGTTATAATTTTATCTTTACATGTAAATATTTCTAAATGATGTTTTCCACAGATGTAATTACCACATTTTACCTAACCACGACACCTAAGCTGCCTTCAGTTCCTTACTTCAACAAAAAGTCTCACTCCAGAGACAATGACTAACTTGAAGTTAGAATATATCATTTCTGGAAATTTTTAAATTTTATTCTTTTATAAATATACATATACACAATATATACTTTATTCTTTACCTACATGTATAGCGATTTCTCTCTATATATAGCTAAAATGTATCATAATCAATACACACTATTGTGTGAAACCTTTGAAATTATATAAATTGTATCATACTATAATCTTTTGTACCTTGTTATGCTCTATATTTTTGACATTGATTGCTGAGTGTGAAATAGTACAGTTTAAACTTCCATAATCAGAACATCTGAAATGCTCTAAAATCTGAAACTTTCTCAACACTGACATGACGCCAGGAGTGGGAAGTGTCACGTGTGACAGGTCCCGGTCACGAGGGGTGAACTGAAGACGCCACATAAATCCCCTTTGGGCTCTGAGAATAAGTTGCACACGAAACATAATTTTTGTGTTTAGACTAGGGTCCATTCCCAAGATATCATTCACACATACACACACACACACACACACACACGTACACACACAGTTTTTTCTCTACATGATTTTTTCTCTACTAATTTATAATACTAACCCTATCAGATTCCAAATTTCTATATATTTTTTACTCTATTCTATTTTCCATAAAAATAGATTCACTCATAAATGTGTTTATGTGTGTGTGTGTGTGTGTGTGTGTGTATGTTTTCTCTACTACATGATTTTTCTTTACTAATTTATAATATCAACCCTGTCAGATTCCAAACTTCTATATATTTTTTACTTTATTCTATTTTCCAAATTCACTCTTAAAAATAACTTTCCATTTTATTCTTTTACAATTGCTATTTTACTGTTTTATCAAGTTAGAATTAAATTATCAAATTTGTCTCTCATTCTCTCTCTCACACACACGTGTGCAAACTATAGGTATCTGAATACAGGTTACATTAACTGGAACTTAAAGATTCTCATTACAGATTAAATTTTCCCACGCAAATACAGTAGTTCTAAATTTTCTATTTAGTTCTATAAATCTTCTAGGTCTCTACTGAAGTTTTCTGTTTCTTGGTTGGAAATTTCTGTTTTTCACTTGCTTTAAGCCTGTTCATAATTGCTACTGATGTGTTTTTATTACGGCTGTTTAAAAATCTTTGTCAAATAATTATAATATCTCTGTCATCCAGGTGTTGATTCTAATGACTGTCTTCATTCAAATAGAGATTTTCTTCATTCTTGGAATGATGAGTAATTTTTTATAGAATCTTTTATAGGGCATGTTCAGTATTATGCTATAGGCTGCTGGATATTATTTAAAGCTATTTCGACTCATTTCCTATGACCCTATTAGGGGAAAGGGGGCTGTTTTGTTACTGTCAGCTAGGTGGAACTTCATTCTTCCTAGGCCTCTGCGGCCTGGGTCAGATGGGTCCACTGTTTTTTCTGTAGTATTTGGCTGTAGCAGAGGGGTTATAGTCTACAAGTTTTTTGTCTTGGTAGGTTGTCCCTTTTCTGTCTTTGACTTGAGGAAGAAGATTTTTGTGGGGCTTTTGTCTGCACTTAGTATGGCCAGGTTTCAAGTCTGATCTATATGAAGCAAAAGAGAAAAGCAAGACAGGGACTTCTCGCGCATCATTCCTTGGGCTCTGAGGTACTGAGCCGGTGCTGCTTCTCCCCCTCTGAGCCTTCCTTCCAGGGCCTTCAGTTGTCCTTAGCAGCAGGAACAGACAAAAGGCCCCCCTCATCTTCCTGCCTGGTTTTTTTTTTTAGATAAAAATGTGCACTACAATGATATGCCTCCTTAAACCTTGCTATTTCTTTAGGTAACAAGGAATTACTGCTCCTTCTGCTCATATCATGTACGACTTCACTGTGTCCTTAGGCTATTTACCTGATGCCCTGCCTAAATCGTGCCAGGAAATGAACAACTTCTGCTTATATGAAACCTTATATGCCATACAAGTCATCTGCAAAGAGCATAAATAAATCAGAAAGGAAGGCGTGTGGCCCTATTTGAGGACTACAGCAGTCCCATTAGAGTGGATCTGCTTCTGGCCTTCCTAACCTGTTCAGTCTCTCCACTTTTATGCCAATATTACTATCTTACTTAACTCTTGATATCTGGCTTAGAAAGTCCCTCTATTTTCTTCTTCTTCACAAGTGTCTTCTCTATTCTTGACCTTTTACATAGCAATATAAATTTTAGAATCAGCTTTTCAAATTCTGCCAAAACAAATCCTATTGGATTTTTGACTAGAATAACATTAAATGCAGTGATAATTTTAAGCTATGTACAAATGTGCTTCTTGATTTCCAAACACATGGTAATTATTCATATACCTTTCTATTACTGATTTACAAGTTAATATCATTGTCATGAGAAACTATGATCTATGTTGTCAATCTTTCAAAAATTGCTAAGAATTATATTTTATAGCTTAGAATAAGATCAATTTAAAAAATATTTTGCATAGTATAAAAAGAAAGTAGATTTTGCAGTGCTATTGTCAAAACCACAATGGCCTATTTAGCGAGTTGAATTACCCCCTACCCATTCATGTACATCTCAAACCTTATTTGGTAATAGGGTCTTTGCAGATCTCATTAAAGATCTCAGAATGAAATCATTCTGGATTTGAATGGGCTCTAAATCCAGGGACGAATGTGCTTATTGGACTTGCTTTAACAAATCATAACTTACATTACAACTTAATGGTATTTCTTAAGTGAATGTCTCAGAACAAAACTTTATATGCCCATACTTCTGAATTTCAAATATCAGGACTAAGGGGAATAAAAGTGAAAATTATTATTTTTCGGCCACTTGGAGATCTGCCTGTGAAATCAATTATATCCAACAATCATACATACATAATTACATCTAATATATAATTTATGCACACATATAGTATTAAGTTGCGCAATTTTAAAAACCCTTTTACAGATGGCCCCTGATTTATGGTGAGTTGAAGTAGAGATGGATTCATTTGAAACTGCACTTTGAACTTTGACCTTTGCCAGGGCTGGTGAGTGGTATGGTACTCCCTCAGGATGCTGGGCAGCACAGAGAGCTGCAGCCCCAAGCCAGCTGTGCAGTGTGATGGTAACACTGATCCACCAGTGCGGTGTGCTGCCAAGCTGTGAGACTTGAGAGGTTAGATGTGTCAGATGCTTTTTTGACTTATGGTATTTCCAACTTAAGATGGTTTTATTGGGACATCACCCCAGCATACATCAAGGAGCCGCTATCCTGGCTGCCTGTCTTTCTCTTCCCTGTCTCATGCTCTGCTGGTGTTCTTTGGTTACCACCTCCTAAAGAAACAAGAGGTTTTGGAACCCTTTTCTCAGGGCCTGCTTATGCAGGAGTCAAAAGAAAGACAGGAAGTAGTCCTCTAGGTGTGGAACACTCTTTCTAAAGGCACTGGTTTTCTTCCACACCACTGCTTTAGCATCACGATACCTCCCCTTCACATATATGTGGTAGCTACCTCCTGACTAACCATCTTGATTTCAGTTTCTTCCTGTTCTGAATTGATCATACACACAAAAAGCTACTGACAGAAACTTAATAAAAGGGAGAAACAAACAAGCAAACAACAAAAAGCCACTGGAACAATTATGGTACCATCAGCTCCTGAAGTAAAAGTAATTACTAATAAAATAACAAAATTAAGCTTTTGAAAGTACCTAAGTTGTTTTCGGAGTTGCTCAATTTCCATATTTTGTTCAGTTACTGCTTTCAGAAAGTGTTGGTTAGTCTGTCATAAGAAAAAAAGAAAAAATTCAGCATTAGAATATTTAAGAACTGTCTTTAAAGATTAACCATAGGCATATTAGATGGAAAAGAAAAAGAATATCCATGATAATGATTACATTTTTTGTAATAGGGATCTATTTGACATGTTGACTACGAACTTGCAGTACAGGTAGCAGATGGCTTAGTTCAAAACTGACATAGTTTTGTCTCTTTGTTTTCTCCTCTTCTCTAACTGTGGAAGAAGCAAAATGAAGAATTAACAGTCCTATCAGTTTACTGACTGAGGGACTGAAGAACTGGTGGGGGGGGGGGTCTGAGGGACTTATCTCAAGGACAACACGTGGACATGCATTGTTTTCTGACCAACATGCCTGGAGCTTAGTCCTTGGAGTTCCAAGCTTTCTAAACCTTGTTCTTCCCTTCTGAGATTTGGAAAATCAGCTAAGTGCAGAATGCCGCATTCGCTGTATTTTCCCATTTGCTAGCAAATCAATACAACTTCTTTCTCCTTTTCTTCAAAGGCTTGTCTGCAGTAATTAGATCTGGTAGTATTGGGACAAAAACCAAGATTTTGGTATCATTTTGAGGATAAGATGTACCCCTGGCCTTCTCTCCTCAGCTCTACTTCAGTGGGTCCTATTTCAGTTCAAATCGCCCACAAGTGCGTGTCTGTGTTTTACGGCCTCCTCTGGTTACTGACTCCTGCTTTGCCCATCTACCTGTGAGGAGGACTACAAGTGGAGAATTAACGTGTCATCCTGCTGCAGAACAGCCTGCTGTCACTGCAGGAGCTAGTGTATAGGTGGCCCGCATCCCCTTGTTCCATAGGTGGAAAACTGAGCTCTGAGTTCTACACTGGCTTTCAGGGTTCATTGTGGGACTTAGGTTTCAATTACAGGGTTGACTGGCTCAATGTTTAAAACCCGTTATTGGCTTTTCCTTCTTCTCTTCTTGGTCTCATTTCCCCATTCTCCTACTGGTGCTCCCTGGTATATATCATATCCTGAATAAATGACAGGCATTGCAATGTTTTTCTCAGGGTTTGCTTATGGAGGAACCCAAAGTATATTCCTGGTTACCACAGACGTTTTTGAGGATGACTGCTCTCAGAACTCCAGGTGCCTGGTATAGGATTTAGTACAACACAGGCCTTATACTTTTGAGGAATGAATGAGTGATTGTCTTTATCAAGACATGAAAGAGGAGCCAGGTGTGGTGGCACACTTGTAATCTCAGCATTTGGGAGGCTGAGACTGGAGGATCCGGGTTCGAGGCCAGCCTCAGCTACCTAGTGAGGCACTCTGCAACTTAGTGAGACCTGGTTTCAAAATAAAGAATAAAAAATAGGGCTAGGGGTATAGCTCTAAGGTAGAACACCCCTGAGTTCAATCCCCAGTACTGCAATAAATAAATGGCGTGGGGGCGCACGCTTGTCATCCCAGTACTTGGGAGGCTGAGACAGGAGGTTCGCAGGTTCGCAGCCAGCCTCAGCTACTTAGTGAGGTCCTCCACAACTTAGTGAGACCCTGTATCAAAATAAAGAATAAAAAATAGGACCGGGGGTGTAGCTCAGAGGTAGAATGCCCCTGGGTTCAATCCCCAGTACCGCCAAAAAAAAAAAAAGAAAAAGAAACAGAAAGAAAGCCTCAGGATTTCCCCTTTCTCTGGGAAAGTAGACTACCAGAACAGAATTTAGTATTAAATTCACAAAGTACTAAGTTTAATAGCCCAACTGTTACAGGATGAAAAAGGAGGACAGAATAGTGATAGGTACGTAGATTATGCCGCCACACAAGAAAAGGCAGAAAATAAACAAACAAAACAAAACAATAAATACTGTGATTTATAGTACAAAATACATTTGGTAATCCCAGCTTTTTGGCCTGTGGCTCCTAAAGTCTTTGGACAATCCAAATTAGTGGTGTCTCTTTATATGCTAATGAGAAGACTGTGGCTCTGGGGTCCTGGGAAGCCCCTGATGGGGAGCTGGCTGCCAGGAAAATGAAATATGTGATGAGGGCTGGGATTCTCAGGCCCCCCACCCGTTTACGGCAAACTGCGGAAGAATGCACTATTTGTGTTTTGGGTTCTCTTATAGGGGATAAGTTACTTTTCTCTTGCTGCTTTCAAGGCACTCTGGTTTTCACAATTTGATGATAACGTGTTTCACTGTGGATTTCTTTGGGTTCACCTTTTTTTGGTGTCCTCTGGGTTTCTTGAATTTGGTTATCTATTTCCCTCCCTTGATTTGGGATGTTTCCAGCTATATGTCCTTGAATATTCTTTCTGGTCTTTTCTTCTTGTTCTTGAACTTCCACAATGTATATACTGGCCTGTTTAATGGTGTCCCTTAAATTTTCTTCACTGTTTTTCATTCTTTTCTTTTTTGTTTTTAAATTACTTCTACTAGCATGTCTTTGAGTTCCTTCATTCTTTCTTCTTCTTGATCTAGTCTTTTGTTGAACCCCTCTAGTTAAATTTTCAGTTCAGTTTATTATTACTTTTTTTTAGATCCATTTTTTTTCTTCGTGGTATATAGGTTGGAACCAGGGGTATTCTATCTCTGAGCTATACCCCCAGCCCCATTTTATTCTGTATTCTTGAAACATGGTCTTACTAAGTTGCAGAGGGCCTAAGTTGCTAAGGCTGGCTGAGAACCTGGGATCCTCCTGTCTCAGCCTCCCAAGTCCTGGGATTACAGCATATGCCACCATGCCTGGCCCATCTGTATTTTAAAATATTTTCTCTCTGCTAAAATTCTCACATTGTTCATGTATTGTTCTCTTGACTTAGATGAGCATCTTAGTGAGAGTTATTTTTAATTCTCTATCATGTAAATCACAACTCCTTTTCATTAGGACTAATTTCTGGAGATTTATTGGATTCTCCTGTTTTGTTGTTTGTTTGGCTCTCTGTTTTCAAAGACTGGCATCTTACAAGACCCCACCAATCAGCAGCCAGAGATTTAAGGGGCCTCTCCCAACTTCTGCCTTCCCAGGGAGGTGGTGGCAGCTGTGGTTTCTGTCTACCTCCCCTGTGCTGAACTGCGGGGTGGGCAGGAAGTTATGGATGCCACCATCTCCACCCTTCCCTGGGTGGCTAGACAGGGCTGGGCCTGATGGAGCATCCAGACTGGTAAGACAGATGAGTTCTCTGGTAATGTCTGAGAAGTTGGGGCACTAGAAACACAGATTAATTCTCTCCCTCCTCAGGAGGAAGCTGAAAGCTGATTTTCCATTTACTTGCTCTGTACTGAAAAAAGGCATTAGGATCAATGATATCTGTCAGTCCATGCCAGTGACTCCATTCTTCCCTGGGAAGCTAGACTCTGCTGTATTTGTTAGAGTTTCAAAACTAGCAAGATGGAAGCCAGTCTTCTGGGAAGCCCCTTCAGAAAGCTGGCCTCTGGATGTGTATGTCAGCCTCTTACTTTCTCTGGGTGAAGCTAGGGGTAATGGGGCTCCTTTTTGATGATATGATGTATTAAGCAGAGCACCCAGTGAGAAAACTCTCCTGGGATGTAGGAACCCTTCGTTTCTGATTTCTCACAAAGGGAATTTGTCCAGAAATTGCTGCTGAGTCAGTGTTTGTGGGTAGAAAAAGAGCCCAAGTCTGTGATGTTACTCGGGTTATACTGAAATATATTTTATTTACTCACTACCTACTCAGTGACTCATTGTACTGCTATAGAAACCTATTCATTTAATGAGTTTATTCATGTAATACAAAACTTTCTAAAGGGCTTGTCAAGTTTGATCTTGACTCCAATTTGCTCCTGTAAGGATTCTCTAAATGCTCTCTGAGCTGCACAAGATCTTTACTCACTTAGCCTTGTTGCCATTATATATCCATCTTGATGTCTATCATATTTGTTTAAAAATAACTCAAGTTTTAAATTTTCTCTCAACCATTTTCTTATATTTTTAACCAGCTGTAGAATATTTTTCTTTTTTTAAAATCCATCTTGTCCCTCTTTCTCACTTTTATGGTATAGACAGGTTGTTTTTGTTGTTGTTGTTGTTTTGTTTGTTTTGTGAACCTAGGGGCATTCTACTCCTGAGCTACACCCACAGCCCTTTGTATTTTTAATTTTGAAACAGGTCTGTCTCACTAAGTTGCTGAGACTGGCCTCAAATCTACAATATTCCTGTCTCAGCCTCCCAGAATAATCACCCACTGCCTAAGTTAGACAGTTTTTTTTTTAAACTCTTAGTTTTGACCCTATTAATTCTTCTGCCTTAGAAGTTTTTCATGTATTATCTATGAATAAGCAAATATCCCTTTTCTCATGACTTTCATTTATCTAAATCATTTTGGGTTGCATATAATAAAATAGGGTCTCCATGGTATATAAGATACCAAAGGATTGACTAGTCCCCCAATTCTAGAAGATATACTGAAAGAGGGAATGAAAAATCATGATATTAAAGTGTTAATTCCGTGTAGAAATATATTATTAAAAATATCTCAATTATGGAAGTCAATAATTTGTTCTGGAGCATTTTACTAGTATTTAAATACTTTATATTATTATAAATTGTGATTAGAAACTCTAAATGTTAACATACATAGACTAGAGAGAGATGCTCAATCATTGTTTACGTTTTTAAAGAAGAAAAACTAAAATTGGATAACTTACTTTTGATGACACAACTACTCTCTTAAACAAAGACAGTTTTATTAGCTACTACCAAGAAATAGCAGAGTAACTATGCAAGAACGAAGAAAGGAAAGAAAGGGATTGCTTAGTGTGTCATAATCCTATTACTCAACAATGATACAAGAAAATTCCAAGAAGATAAGGAAAGTGAGAGGATAAAAAGGTAAAAAGTAGAATTTAAAGAGCTAATTATATTTGCTTTGGGAAATTACAGCAACATCTAGGTACATTAAAGTTAGTAGTGATGGTTAACGAGTATGGGTCTTTGTTTCCTAATTATTATTATTTTTTTTAGAAAATGAGCAATGCACTCAATTCTTCAGAGAGTTATAATATTCTTATCATATACCTGGCTGTATGCTAAATGAAGAACAAAGAATAAAGTGTGGGCTGTACTCTTGGGGAGCTAAAGGTTTAGATTACTCAACTTAGGAGGTCTTGTCAAGGACCTTCAGAGGATCTTTGAATTAGGATATATTTCAGATATATATTAGATCTCCAAAGGGTAAATGGTGAACTATGTCATGAGATTGAATCTATAAGAGAAAGAAAAAGACTACTGCTTGCCTATTTTAATTTTATACATGTTTTACTGTTCTCGATTTAAATTAATATAAGCAAATATGATTATTTATAGTGACAATTTCTAGTTTATATTAACAAGTACTGTAAATGGTTATTTTCACTTACCATTTCTACATTCTCTTTAGTAACATGAAGTTGTTGGGTCAATTGTTGAAAATTGGTCAGCTGCTCCTAGTGGGAAGAGTAGATAAATAGCATTTTGTTTGCAACCCATATATATTTATATATATATATATATATTTTTTTTTTTGCGGTACTGGGGATTGAACTCAGGGGTGTTTTACCTCCATGCTATACCCCCAGCCCTATTTTTTATTCTTTATTTTGAAACCGGGTCTAAGTTGTGGAGTGCCTCCCTAGGTAACTGAGGCTGGCTGCAAACCCAGATCCTCTGGTCTCAGCCTCCCGAATGTTGGGATTACAAGCGTGCGCCACTACGCCCGCATTGCAACCCATATTTAAAATGAAACTAAATCAAGTCTAAAATCATTATACTTAAGTTTAGGTGAAATCAGTAGTGTTTCTCTATTAATGGCGTAAATTAATAATTGAAAAAATAAGAACAAAATTTTAAATGATTAAAAAATTAGAGGAGGCAATGTTGATACTAACATAACTATTTATATTTTATGTAAAATCACTATTTCTAGGAATCATTCCACCAATAAATATTATTTTAAAATTCAAAGATATATATTATCAAATTTGCAACTGATTAGAAATTTCAAATGTTACAGAAACCTTGTCCAGTACTGGAAAACCACATTCAAACCTACTCAACACCTACAAAATAAGCCACAGCACAGGAGTTATTACCCAACCCTTTTGAAAACATTCTCATGCCCTGCAAGTTTAAAATTGCTTGATTAGCTATTGTGATCCTATTAAACATTATTTGTGCAGATAACACAAAGTTAGCAGAGGCTGTTAATACTCTGGATGACAAAATTAAAGATGAATAGGGAACCAGGGAAAGCCAATAAAAGTATATATATGAAAAAAACATATCCACAGTACAAGAATGATGCTATTTAGTTGAAAACAACAACATGGGCTTAATTGACTGACCTAAATGAGGCAACAACCCTAAAGAATTCAGTTTTATTATTAGATCTCAGAGGTAAAAGTTCTATGGATCAGATTACATGTGAGTTATTTCAAACCAGGGCACGTATAGAAAAGTCATTCTGTGAACTGTAAAGCAGCATGGAAATATTATCATGACTGTTTCAGGTAGAAATTCCCATCTATGATGGTAACAATAGGAATATTTATAAACTGGATTTGAAAAGTATATAAATTAGAGTTAAAAGGAGTTATAATAACTAACTTGTTCGAGTTGTTGCTTCTCAAGATACACAGAAAAGGGCTCAGAATTGAATTTGTCATACTCAATGCACTTAACAGTAGAAGAACCAACAGAAGGCAGATAAAGAAGGCAGATTTCCCACTAGGATGGAAGTTATCATAAGATAGTGAGTTCTTGTTAATAGAGTTATAAAACGAAAGCTAGATACCCACTTTGAAAGAATGCAAAATAACTCCTGCTTTGGGTAGAAAGAAGTCTTTAACAGCCATGAAGATCTCATCCTATTGTAAAATTCTCTTCTGATTATAGTAGACAAACCTGACATCCATTTTAGTAACAGGCCACATTTAAGAGTGTGAACATCTATGTTTCATATACTGCTGTCCCTGTATTTGTCCAAGTTTCTTCCCTGACCACAACTCAATGAACAGTTTTGCTTTGTTTCAGAACAGCTAGGAAATCAAGCTAATGAAAGCTTTGGAGGTTCATTTATACAAAATAATCATACAGCTTCCTTACAGAACTAAACACAACTTTCAAGGTTAATCATATTATAAAGTCACATGTGCACTGGGGCAGTACTTTACCTTACCTGCTTATGAGTTTCTGAGCCTCAGAGGTCTATTTATTGTTAACATGAAAGGCACAGTAGAGACTTAGGCATTCCTTCCCCAAGCAGTTTCTTCAAAATGCGATTTCTTACTGATGTACAAGAAAATCATGAAACCCAATTATTACCTTTTGTTTTTGGCTTTCAAGTACATGAATCTGGGCCTCAGTCATATGTTCCTGGTAAAGTTTCTGCAATCTGTCCAACTCCTGAGAAACAATCTGCCAGAGTTCCACAGCCTGAGTTTTTTCCTATTAAACAAAAAACATTTGATAATTCATTAGATTGTTAGCAGGGTATTTATTGCATAGTGCAAATGGATCATATTCTTTTACAAATGAGTTCTTGTAAAGATACAGAGAAAAAATAGAACTTATGTAAAGATGTATAGTCTTGAACAGCTTACTGAAAGGAATATATTCTGTGGTCCATCACTGGCTGAAATGGCATTATGTGACACATGACTGTATGACAGCTCTAATACAGTCTTCATTTGCAAGGCCAGGGAGTGAACCCAGGGATTCTCACATACTGGGCAAGCACTCTACTACTGAGCTATGCTCCTAGTCCAAGTTGTAATATATTTGATGATTTGAAGTTGTATTAATAATTTAGAGAATAAAGCTAACAATGAAAATTTTCTTTTCTTAAAAGTGAAACCATTCTATTTGTTCTGCACATGTGAGCCTTAGAAATTACTGAAAAAAGTCCCCCTGGAGCCAGGCATGGTAGCTTTTGTAATCCCAGGATTTAGGAGGCTGAAACAGGAGGATCACAGGTTTGTGGCAAGCCTGAACAACGTGGGAAGGCCCTCAGCAACTTAGTGAGACTCCTTAAAAAAAATAGTACTGGGGGTACAGCTCAGAGGTAGAATGCCCCTGGGTTCAATCTCTAGTAACTAACACACACACACACACACCCCTCTGGAAAAGTATAGTATCTTTTTTATATATGTTTTTCTGATTGTAAAAGTAATAAGTATTCACTGTAGAAAATTAAGAAATACAAAAAAGAAGAAAATAATAACCACTTATAACTTGACACATGATAATAAATATTGCTAACATCTAGATATAATCATCTTTATAGACATTGATTCTGTTCATGTTTATAAATGCAATTATGGGGTAGAAATTCTCATGTTCTTTTTTTTTCTTTTAACAGAATCAGGAATCATATAATGTATTAATTATACTGAACTGTTTTCTCTTGGTATTTCGTAATGAGAATTTTCTCATGTCATTAACTAGTTTTTCAACAGAGCGTTATCAAAATATAAACAGATGCAGCATCATTAAAGTGCAGTGGAGACTCTTTCAGAAGATCTTGAGGTTAGAACTAGGTTCACAATAATGGGAAGACATCATTTGCCTTTTTCACTCTCATCCTCTCACGTGGAACCTTTCCAGTTTTTATCATGATGTCACTGTGCTGAGGGCTAATGAAATGTGTCTTTATGCTCCCACTAGTTTTAAAAAGACAATTTGTGTTAATTTATAAGACAATTAACATTGAACGGCATATAACAACCCACAACAATAAAAAGCTCTGGGGTCCTAAATAACTTTTAAGTGTTTTGAAGAGGGGTCTTAAAGCCAGAGGCTGAGCTGCTAATCTGATAGGTAGAGGCTATTATTATCTTTTTAGAGAAATAGAAACTCTTGCCTAGGTCCTTCAGCAAGTCAGGAAGAACCTTCATCTCTTTGTCTATAAGTCCAAGCTTTTAAATCCTAGGGCAAGCCGTGCGTGGTGACGCACGCTTATAATCCCAGCATTTGGGAGGCTGAGACCGGAGGATCCGGGTTCGCGGCAGCCTCAGCTACCTAGTGAGGCACTCCACAACTTAGTGAGACTCGGTTTCAAAATAAAGAATAAAAAATAGGGCTGGGGGTATAGCTCGGAGGTAGAATGCCCCTGAGTTCAATCCCCAGTACCACACACACACACAAAAAAAAATCCTAGGGCAGAGCAAATCCACCCTCTAACATTTAGTAAGAAGGTATAGTGAAAAAATATTCATAAGTTTCTATTAAACAATTTCTAAAGTATAACCTGCATTCAGAAAACACATAAACTATGAATTTTTACAAAGTGAACACATTCATGTAACCAGCATCCACTTCAAGAGAAAAAAATGTTACTTTTTTTTTCCTTTTTTTTTGGTACTGGGGATTTAACCCAGAGGCATTCTACCTTCAAGCTAAACCCCCAGCCCAATTTTATTTATTTGGAAACAGGGTCTCCCAAGGTTGATGTGAGTCTCACTACTTGCTAAGGCTTTCCTTGAACCTGCAATCCTCCTGTCTCATCCTCCCAAGTACAGGGATTATAGGCGTGCACCACTACACCCGGCGAAGAAAATGTTACTACTAACCACCCAAAAGCCAGAAATCCCTCTTGTGAACTCTTCCAGATTCTACAACCACTCCCCAAATAACTATTATCGCGTCTTCTAACACCAGAGATTTGGTTTTGCCTAAAACTTGCATAGTTTTAAAATTTGCAAACACAGACTCTGGAGCCAGAAGACATGGGCCGGATCCCTCAAACCGGGCTGGATAAGCCTGGACAATTCACTTCCTTTCCTTAGGACTCAGTCTTCACTCGGTTTTCTTAATGACTCAGTTATACAAGTGTCTCATCCTTCAAAAGGTGCCACTATTTCCCAAACCTGCCCAATGAGGAGAATTACCTGCACTAATAGTTACAAAATGCAGATTCTCTTAAGAGTAATGGTTCTCAAAGATCGTCACCAATGTCATCTCAGAACTGTTAGAAATGCAAATTATTGAGCTCTAGCTCAGATAGCTTGATTCAGAAACTTGTAGGGGGCAACAACAATCTGTATTTCAACAAGCCCTCAGGTGTTATCATGGACACTAAATTTTGAGTACCACTATTTTTTAAATGGTATGGATTTATCATTTGGACCAACTACAATTTAACTGGTTTTGTATTTTAGATTTTAAAACTATTTCCAGCCGGGCGTGGTGGCGCACGCTTGTAATCCCAGCATTCGGGAGGCTGAGACCGGAGGATCCGGGTTCGCGGCCAGCCTCAGCTACCTAGTGAGGAACTCCGCAACTTAGTGAGACCCTGTTTCAAAAATAAAGAATAAAAAATAGGGCTGGGGGTATAGCTCAGATGTAGAACGCCCCTGAGTTCAATCCTCAGTACCGCAAAAAAAAAAAAAAAAAAACAAAACTATTTCCAGCTTTCAATATCATAAGTATATATATTTTTCAGTATCATAAACATACATATATATATATATATATATATATATGTATATATATATTTTTTTTTTGTAGTACTGGGGATGGAACCCAGGGGCATTCTACCTCCGAGCTACCCCCCCAGCTCTATTTTTTATTCTGTAGTTTGAAACAGGGTCTCACTAACTTGTGGAGGGCCTTGCAAGTTGCTGAGGTTGGCCGCAAACATGCGATCCTCCTGTCTCAGCCTCCCAAGTACTGGGATTACAAGTGTGCGTCACCATGCCCGGCTTCAATATCATACATATTAAATGAACATATTTATTCATACATTTTCACATTCATTTCTTATAAGAGATTCTTATCTCTTATAAGAGTCTATGTGACATCATTATTTAATTATCCAATCAAAGTATATGAACATTTCTAATTCTCTTAGTGTCAAACTGCCTTCCAGAAAGATTTTAACAAATCACACTACTGTAACTGAAGAAAATGTTCAAACTTAAAAATATTAAGTTAGTACTTAATACTGTACTTCTGTTATAAGCTCCTATGGCAATATGTTTGCTTGACAAGGTACCTTTCACATTTAACTTGAATTCTTAGTTTTGCTTTTCAGTAACGATGATGAAGATGGTGATAAAAATATAAGTAAGTTAGTTAACTTACATATGTTCTCAGCACTATACTAAGTATTTCATGAGGCTTTTTATTTGCCCTAAGATCCCTGTAAGATAAAAATTATACTCCTTATATCTAAATAAGGAAGCTGAGGCACAAATAACTTTCCTCAAATCACAGAGCTTGAAAGTAAATGGAGACCAACTTCAAGATGTGTGAGCAGAACTCAACACTGCATCACCCTGCTATAACATCTTGCAAAAGCTGGTGGAGTTCATGAAGCTACATCAGCCTTCAATGACTGTGTCATCGATTCTTAGCACTGTGTCCATCCTTTTTGTAGATGGATGAAGATACTTGAATTGTCAGCCAATCATTGTATGCTTACTACAGTCACCCCTCCGTATCCAGGGGGATTGGTTCCAGGACCCCCACCCCACCCCAGGACACCAAACTTATATAAAATGGCAAGATATTTGTAGGTAGCCTGAGTGCATTCTCTTGTAAACATTAAACCATCAGTAGATTACTCACACAACCTAATACAATGTAAATGGGATGCAAATAGTTTGTGCAATGTATTGCTTAGAGAATAACAGCAATACAAAAGTCTGTATATGTTCAATAGAAATGAAATTTTTCTTAGGTATTTTTGATATAGTGTTGCTTTTATACACTGATGTGGAACCCACAGATATGGAGGGCAAAAAATAGGACAAAAATCATGTCAAAAGCTTTATGAGAGTCAGCAATAGTGGCACATGCTTATAATCTCAGTACTTGGGAGGCTGAGACAGGAGGATTGCAGGTTCAAGAACAGCCTCAGCAAGTAGTGAGACTGTTATCAACCTAGTGAGTCCCTGTTTCAAAATAAAAATAAAATAGGGCTGAAGATATAGCTCAGCAGTAGAATGCTCCTGAGTTTAATCCTCAGTAACACACACACACACACACACACACACACACACACACACACACAACAACAACAAAAACTTAGTTAATTAAGAAATATATTTGGCAAACACCAAACAAGTACAGTATTTATTACAAGTTTTGTTACAATTCTTATAAATTATAGAAAATTAATAATTTTCTGTTGAAAAGAAATTGTGTTATTCTGTTGCCCTTCTTAAATAATGATTGACACAGATTTTTAAAAACTGTAAATTTAGTATACAACTTAAAAATACTGTCACTTACTTGATTGGCTAGTTGTAATTGCTCTTGAAGGTTTTTCACTGCTTCATCATCGGCGTGTATATCACTTTCCATGTCTGTGACAAAAGGAAGGGCCTCCAATTGCTTTTCGACAACATCTTTTAATTCACTGTGCAACCTTCGGGACAAACGGGTAACATAATATTTTAAATTTATTTCAGTAGCACTAATTACTGTTTTGGGGTCAATTAAACAAACACTTGGTTCAAAAATAATTCTTTACACAAGATCATTTTTAAGTAGACTTCAAATAAAAAATTAGAAGTGTTTAATCACCATTAAATAGTGTGCTTTGTGCTTTAGAGGAACAATTCTATATGCATTAAATTTATAATAATTAGCTCAAGTAGAGTTTAGCTTGTCCTAGAGAGATTTTGACGTTTTGAAAAGGTAAAATACAGATGTTATAAATTACTATATACAAGCCATTTAAGGTAACTTTATTGGTGCCTTGTAATTTTACAACACAGTGAGATTCAAAGCGACACATTTATACCTGGTATGTTTCCCTCCAGATCGCCCCACATCCTCCCGCCCTGCGCTCCTTGGTGAGACTGGTAACGAGAACATCAGTTGAACTGTTTCCTTCTTTAAGTCTCCTTTTTTCCTTCCCCTCCCCCATCTCCTTCCACTGTTTACTCCTCTCTCTCCTCTTCATCTGAAGTCCCTTTTATTTCATATTTTCTCTCCAGCATCCACATGAGAGAAAACGAGACCCTTGATGTTCTGAGGCTAGCTTATCTCATTTAGCAGACTCTTCTCTAGCTCCGTCCATTCTTCTGCAAATGACATAATTCTGTTCTTCTTTATGGCTAAGTAAAACTCCAGTGTGTGTATAGACCACGTTTTCTTTATCCACTCAACTGGCTCCATAATTTGGCTATTGTGAATTGTGCCACTATAAACATGGGTAAGCATGGATCACTATAGTATTCTAACTTTAATTCTTTTGGAAAAATACCAAGGAGTAGTATAGCTGGGTCATAGGGTGGTTCTATTCCTAGTGGTTTGAAGAACCCACACATTGTTCTCCATAATGGTTGTATCGATTTACAATCCTATCAACAGTGAGTGTATAAGGGTTCCTATTTCTCTACATCCTTACATTTACTGTTTGAATTCTTGATGATTGCCATTCTAACTAGAGTTACATGGAATCTCAGTGTTGTTTTGATTTGCATTTCCTTGAATGCTAATGATAAATATTTTTTCATATAATTGTTGGCCATTTACATTTCTTGTTTTGAGAAGTATCTGTTCAGTTCAGTTGCCCATTTTTGGTGTTACAGGTTTGTTGTTTTTTGTTGTAGTTTTTTTATATATTCTAGGTATAAGTCCTCTATCAGAGAAGTAGCTGGCAAAGATTTTCTTTCTGTAGGGTCTCTTTTTAGACTACTGATCATTTCCTTTGCTGCACAAGAGCCTTTTATTTTGATGGCATCCCATTTATTGATCTCAGTTTTAGTCCTTGAGCTTTGGCAGTCTTACCGAGGAAGGCTCTAAAGTACCAATATGTTGGAGAGTGTGGCCTATGTTTTCTTCTAGTAATAGCAATATTTCTGATCTAATTTTCAGGTCTTTGATCTATCCTGAGTTGACTTTTTTTGCAGGGTGAAAGATAGAGGTCTAGTTTAATTTTTCTACATACAGTTGTCTAGTTTTCTCAACATCATTTGTTGAAAAGGCTGTCTTTTCTCTAGTTTATGTTTCTGGCTCCTTTGTCAAAAATCAACTGACTTAAGTGTAAGGATTTGTTTCTGTATCTTCTATTCTATTGCATCGCTCTATGTGTATGTTTTTATGCCAATACCATGCTGTTTTTGTTACTATAGCTCTGTAGTATATATAATTTGAAATTAGGTATTGTGATATCGCCAGCGTGTCTTCCTTCCTTCCACCCATCCATCCTTCCTTTCTCCCTCCCTCTTTTCCTCCCTCCTTCCCCCTCTTTCTTTTTAGAAATCAGAAAACCATTTAATTAGCAAAAACTATTCGAGCTAATGTTGTTAATGACCAACTAAGCAAATGTTATTTGCAGGCATCTGCTGCACCTCAGTTCCTTACGGAACAATTTCTCGTCCTCTCTCCCAGTTACCCCAGTGGGTTCATCATTACTGGCTCTGGGACTAGAACAGGCGGTAAGGTAGGATATTTACTCCTCACTGGCATCCAGCATGGTTTTTATTGCTCAGAATTGCTTTGGCTCTTCTAGGTCTTTTGTTCATCCGTATGAATTTTGAACCATTTCTTCTACCTCTGTGAAGAATGGCATTGGTGTTTAGATAGGGATTGCATTGCATGTGTAGATTACTTTTGGTACTATGGCCATTTTAACATTTATTCTGCCTATCCAAGAACATAAAAAACGCCATTTAGAAAACATTTTAAATAATAGTTTCATCTAGTCAATTAAATGAAAATGGCACCTTATACCTTGTAGAATTGTATTGTGTTTCACAAAACTCATGGGAATTCTTAAATAGTGTCAGTAATAAACAGAGTGGAAGAAAATGCTTACTAGTTATGAAACCAGACAATTAGAAACTTTTCCCCCAACACATCTTTATATAAGCTTGATCATAATTCTGAAAGCCTTTAATCTTAACATCAAAATAAATTAAAAATATTTAAAGCTGTAAAATAACTCTAAAAATCAAAACAAAACAAACAAAGCACAGGAGGGTACAACTTGAAAGACTGATTGTTATAATTTAAATGACATAAACCTAGATGGGAAAAAAGCTCTATAATATTGAAAATACTTATTGCATATAACTGAAAGCAGAAAATATATTGTTTATAGTAAGCACATCTCAGGGTGAAATTTTAAGAAAATTAAATCTATCTACTTAAAACATTTAGAGGAGAATTATCTCCTGATACTATAAATTTTACCTAGATACTAAAAAATTAAATATTAATTTTCAGAACATACTTATTAAAATCAAATGTTATTAAAAAAAATTGTTTTTTTTCCTGTAGTACTGGGGATTGAACCCAGGGGCATTCATTCTACTTTAGAGCTACACTGCCAGCCCAATTTTATTTCTTATTTGGAAACAGGGTCTCGCTAGGTTGATGAGAGTCTCACTATTTGCAGAGGCTGTCTTCGAACCTGCAATCCTCCTGTCTCAGCCTCCCAAGTACCTGAATTACAGGTGTATGCCACCATGCCTGGCTATGTTATCAAATTTTAAGGAAATAATTACGTATAGACGTGACAAAAATTACTCTCTAAGGAAAGGACAGGGCTTGCTAATTACTTTCTAATTTAAAAAGCATTTAAGAGTACCAATAACACAAATATTTCTGTTTTTAAATATCAAACAAATTTTAAAATATTTACATTTCTGATATAAAATATTTTAGAGAAAAATGACCAACTCAAAAATATAGCAAGATTTCAGAAAACAGATGCCAAGTTTGAGAGAAAACATCTTTACCACTGTAGTGTATTTTCTAGCAGAATTTTTACTCTGTCTTAAAAATAGAAAAATAAGTGTGTATGGTGGTGCACACCTATAATCCCAGTACTTGGGAGGCTGAGACAGGAGGATCACAGGTTTGAGACCAGTCTCAGCAACTTAAAGATACTCTCAGTAACCTGGTGAGACCCTGTTTGAAAACAAAAAATAAAAAGGGCTGAGGTATAGCTGGGAGGTAGAATACCCTTGGGTTCAATCCCCAGTACCCCCTCCCCACAAAAGAATCCAGGGGTCAAAGAGACTCCAAAGTTCATCCCCTTAATCAGTGTACCACATGTATTGAATAACAAAAATAAAAGTTGCCTAAAACAACAATTAAAGAAAAAAAACCCCCAGCTAATTGACCCACCTTTCATTTTCCTTGATGACATTTTCAAGCTGCAGTTTCATTTCACCCACCTGTTTCTGAAAGAATAAAATATGATGCAACAATACATTCTGTAGACATTTAAGTAGTTCATTCACATGCAAGCAGACATTATGACATTATAGATAAGGCTTATTCCTTACTTTTAGTAAGCAATATTAAATTGGAATAGGTTAATAATACACAAAACATGATAAAACAGTAATTTTGGATAGAAAATAAATAAAATAACATATTTTATGTAACACATTGAGAAATATTTATACGTATAATTCCTATGAGTTGTAACTATGAAAAACACATGAAAGACACCCCTTGGTATGTCACTGTAACAAACATTAGACGATACCCGGATCTTGAATGTGTATCTTAATTCACCTCAATTTAGCTAAAGCCCATCAAGGGTGTTCATTTTCTAGTATTTCAATAGATAAAAAGCTAATGGTAACAAAGAAAACACAGGTCTTTTTTGATAGTCACTCATTTGGCCTCTGATTCATCAGCTTTATTAGCTGCTCGTTATATACCATAATATATGCCATAATATATACCATATGGTATACCATATATACCATAATATCATACAATACTATTCTACTCTATACTATACACAGCTGCTATGATAAGTCACTTCTACTTAGCAGGAAAGATGATTTTTAAAACCCACTGACTAAAATACAATAAAGAAAAAAATGGATACTGTAGTCAGTGAGATCAAAGCTTGATTAATTCTGTCTGAGGGAATAAAGGGATTATTAGGAAGGACACTTCAAGTAAGGAGAAATAGGAGCTAAAGCAAAACCTAAGTGGCTCTCAGTAAGAGTAAAGTGTGAAGAAGGCAGGAAGAAGCAATGCGAAGCTCACACTTGGTGCCATCAACTTTTGACCCATCCACTGGCCTTGACCGTGCATCCCAGCTGAGGGCGACAAGCCAGGCCGGAGTGAGCCCTGGCCAGGGATGTGTGGGACCGGCAGCTGTCCAAGCCTCTCTCCCTTTCCTCCACACAAGCTCTAGGCTGCCTGGTCTCGGAAATCAGCAGTAGCCAATTCTACCTCTCAAGTTGGAAATGAAAGGTGAATTTTTCCCAGGTCTCTGCTCTGCCTGAATCACAATTAAACCTAAATGAGTTAATTTACTCCCAGATAATTGAGCATTGACCAAATTTGGAGAAATGCAGTGAGAGGAAAATGAAAAGGCAGGTGTGGGGTCCTGAACACCACGCTAAGAGGTTTGTTTTATTGGCGGCAATTATCCTCATTTTATAATTTTTTCAAAAATTGATCTTTAAAAGTTCTAAAAAGCCGCCGGGCGTGGTGGCGCACGCTTGTCATCCCAGCATTCGGGAGGCTGAGACCGGAGGATCCAGGTTCGAGGTCAGCCTCAGCTACCTAGTGAGGCACTCCGCAACTTAGTGAGACCCGGTTTCAAAATAAAGAATAAAAAATAGGGCTGGGGGTATAGCTCGGAGGTAGAACACCCCTGAGTTCAATCCCCAGTACCAAAAAAAAAAAAAAAAAAAAGTTCTAAAAAGCCAAATATAGTGGCGCCCACCTGTAATCCCAGTACTTAGGAGGCTGAGACAGGAGGACCACAAGTTCAAGATCAGTCTCAGCAACTTGGTGAGGCTTTCTGCAACTTAGTTATATCCTGTTTCAAAATAAAAAATAAAATAGGGCTGGGGGTGTAGATCAGAGATAGAACGGCCCTCAGTCCAGTCTCTAGTACTACATGCACAAAAAAAGTTGTAAAAAAAATCTGTGTATCTTTTTTTTTTTTTTTTTCAGTACTGGGGATTGAACTCAGGGGCATTCTACCTCTGAGCTATACCCCCAGCCCTATTTTTTATTCTTTATTTTGAAACAGGGTCTCACTAAGTTGCAGAGTGCCTCACTAGGTAGCTGAGGCTGGCCGCGAACCCAAATCTTCCAGTCTCAGCCTCCCAAATGCTGGGATTACAAGTATGCGCCACCAAGTATTTATTACCCTCAAATACTTATATGAGTCCATTTGGGAGGCTGAGACTGGAGGATCCGTGTTCATGGCCAGCCTTAGCTGCTTAGTGAGGCCCTCCACAACTTAGTGAGACCCTGTTTCAAAATAAAGAATAAAAAATAGGGCTGGGGGTGTAGCTCAGAGGTAGAATGCCCCTGGGTTCAATCCCTAGTACCACAAAAAAAAAAAAAAAAAAAAAAATTATGAGTCAAATATATGCATTAGCTAAAATTAAAGATGGAGTATGAAACTCACTTAAAAATTCTTTACTATAAAATATTTAACAGGAAATTAAAATCTATACAGCACTTTTCACATTATCAAAATTTTCCCTACTATTTACATTTTCTGACAGAAAATATTTTGTATTTTCTACAGCAGAATTTTTCCTGCTTTGAAGATACACTATTTTTTGATCAAGTCAATAAGTCATAAGAATTTGTTTAATTAATAATATCTAAGTGAGCAGCTATTCTTAGAAGTAGCTGTCAACATCTGTTTTTCTCTTTAAAAGAAGTAATAACTATTTTTATCATCATCATAAATTCTTGGACTTTCTACTGTAGTTTCTTCTTGTTATTAATTCAGTAATCACCCTTTGGTGGTAAGAATATCAAATGGAAAAATGAAGTTAAACATCTTAGTGCACAGCTGATTAAAAAGACATATGAATCTGATTACAAAAGGTTTCATTTCAAGATAACAAGTTATCCTATGCTATAACAATCAAAGCACACAATATGTTGTTATAAAAACTTAGAGTGAATTCAGCAGAAACTTTAGATTCACTAGTCCTAAATATAAAAATATTGTTTGTGCAAAAGAGAGCTATCTGTTGTGTTTGTCAATGAGAAAGATGGAAAGATATTATTGATGTTGGCTTAAACTTAAACCTTAAACGACCATAGGCTAAAAAGTACAAAGCAAAGACCAGGAAATTAATTAACTTAAGAATTGGCTTATGATTAAAAAAAAAAAAAAACTGTAACTTAAAGAAAAGTCTGTTTTTGAAATCTGGGTCCACAGGTTCACTTTATAAGTTTATACACTAGACGGAGAATCTTGTAAATGAAAGTCTACATAATTCCAAATGCAATGGAATGCCTTGCTTTATTTTTAGGAGTTGTAAGCATTATGTATTCTCTCAGTAAAGGTACGCATCACCCATTAAAAAACTGAAAAGTAATAGAGTGTTAAGCTAGCGCCAACCATTTTGTTTCCGTAAGCCCTGGTATTCATTCCAGAGAATCAAAGGCCTACTATGTGCTACCTTTAAAGCAAACCACAGGATCTCTTTTCCGTCTATGCATGAAGAGTAAGTAAGAGAGAAAAGTGCTTAGTGTCTGCCTTGTCCACACAACCATTCTGAGAAATGAGCCTCAGGGGTTGTTTTTATATAGTCATTACACGTTCTTCCAACTGCAGTAAATGAAGTCAACCCTGCTGTCCTCACCACAATGGAACTGATCCAGGGATTGCTATCTCAGCCAAATACAATCATGAGTACATTCAGGCTCTCACAAAGAGAAGTCACTGCCAGCTGCTGGGCCCGGCTTGAGCCATGTAAGTCCTAATTAAGAAATGCTTCTATTGTATTGTTATCCCAGTATTAGGAAATTTGGGGAGAAAATGTAAAAGTCATTTTTAGCTCAAAGAAACACATTATAAATATTAGTTATCCTCTAAAAATGTAGCTTGTTGAAACTCAGATTGTATCCTGCATAATTCTGTACTATTAATCTAGTTTTCCACAACCTTAGTCTCAGAAGCCCTGGGACCCAGAATAATAATCTGAATGTAGAGACAGATTTCTCCATTTCTTTATTCCCTTCCTTTCCTAAAATAAATTGTCATTACTAAAAGGATTTCAGAGAAAAAGCTGCTAAAATTTAAGCCTATATGAGGAGTGGTTTAATAGTATTTAAAAGACATAAGACAAAAGCAAAAAAGACAATATTTGAAAGGAGAAGAAAAATATCCATTCTGCAAATAATGACAAATGCAGGTAGAATGAGGGTAAGGAGAAACAAATGAAAAGATGTGAGATACTATGAGGGAAAAAAATTTATACACATATATACACACACACACAATATATATTTCTCATCAATAAAAAAATTTACTTTATCTTTTTGTAATAAAGTATTGTAAAAAGCTTCCTAATTATGATTTCATACCTTATAATATTTCAGCTGCTCATTTAGCTCTTCCAGTTGTTTATCATACTCAGTAATAAGAGGAGCTAAAAACCTTAAAAATAAACCAAACAATTAAAAATATGGCATGTTCAGCTCCATCTAGTATCTAACAAGTGAATAAATTACACATCAAAAAATGGTAGGAATAAATACCTTGCCTTTTTCCCTAAACTAAGAGTTTTTAATCATAGCATATTTAATATTTTAGACTGAATTCTCTGTTGTACATCCCTGGCCTCTACCCATTAGATGCTAGTACCAGCCTACCCTTCATGTAGACCCCTTCATGGGGTTTGCTCATTGTAATAAATAAAAATGTTTCTAGACATTTCCAATATCTCCTGGAGGAACAGGGGCAACCATCCCCCACTGTGAGCCACTTTTACAGACTCTCTAATACTTGCATTTTCTTATTAGTTCAAAGACAAGTCATTTAAACCTAACTATAGCAGACCATGAAATAAACATTCCTAATACCAAAGGAATTATTTCAATGATAATATCACTAAGAAAGTAACATTTTTTTCTGACAATACCTTACCTGTGGTCTACTGAGTTTACTAATGTGTCATCTCCATCTCCTTTGAAGACAGGTCTCTATAACAGAAAATACGCACCTTAAAATACTTTCTCACATTATTTTAGCTAAGACCGACAGTGGTTTAATATTAAATACGATTAACATTTTTATATCTTTATAAAATCTATTGATATAATTCAAAAAGAGAAAAAGTATTAATTTTAAGTGATATTTAAATATATTTGGTAAATTTAATAGGCATTGATAAAACTCTTGGCAACTTAGAAATATTTAGGAATTTTCTTGATTTTATAAAGATATCTACCAAAATCTACACTAATTACCTTTCTCCATGCTGAAACAGCAGAAGCACTGCACTAAATTCAGTAATAATACAAGGCTGCTCACTATCACTGCTAAAATTTAAGATAATACTGAAAGTTCCAGTCAAAATATGGTACAGGGGAGAGTTAAAGGTAGAAAAATAAAATGTAGTATTTTTATTTACAGATAATTTGACCATTTACCAGAACATACTAAATAATCTACCAATTATTAGGACTAGTAAGAGAATACACTAAGTCCCAGATAGAATATCGACATTAAAAAAGAAAAACTTCAGTAGTTTCTTTAAACATAAGCACTCTTTAGATTTATGTGTCTTTTAAAACAATCAAGCCAAGCATGGTGGTATATGCTTGTAATCCCAGTATTTAGGAGGCTGAGACGGGAGGACTGCAGGTTTGCAGCCAGCCTCAGCTACTTAATGAGGCCCCCCACAACTTAGTGAGATCCTGTTTCAAAATAAAGAATAAGAAATAGGACTGGGGGCATAGCTTGGAAGTAGAATGCTCCTAGGTTCAATCCCCAGGTTCTGAAAAACTAAAAATAAAATAAAACAATTAACTTTTTTAGCTTCGTGTTTTTCCCAGTCTTATGTTTATTTTTATTTCATTGGTTTCTACCACCTTTCTTCTTTTTTGGGGGGAGGGGTTAGTCTACTCTGCTTTTTCCATCTTTCTGCTGAAACACATGTAATTAAGACTATGTATTTCCCTCTAAGCACTGTTTTAGTTACATCCTACAAGCTTAAAAACATGTTTAATTTTTAAAATTTTGAGGTCACTTTACATGCAATTATAAGAATAGAGATATGTCATATAGCTTTTGACCGGTTTTCTCCAATGGTAACATCTTGTTAAACTACATAGTAATATACAGGGGTTCCTCAACTTATGATGGGGTTATACTCTCATATATTAGTCATAAGTTGAAGACATCATTAGTTGAAAATGTATTTAAGGTGGGTGCAATGGCACATGCCTGTAATCCCCAAACCTACCAAACACCATTGCTTAGGAACAACACACAGAAGAGTATCAGTTGTTCACCCCTGTGATCATTTGGCTGACTGGAAGCTGTGGTCACTGCTGTTCCCCAGCATCATGGAAGAGCAGCATACCACATAGCGCTTGCCTGAAAAGATCAACCTCCAAGATTCAAAGTACAAGTTCTATTGAATGTGTATTGCTTTTGCACCATCCTAAAGTCAAAAAATTGAAAGTTAAATCATTGTAGGTTAGGCACCATCTGTAGTACAATGTCACAAGACAGTGACTATCAAGATACAGAAAGTTCCATAACCCCAAGAACCCTCATGTTGCCACTTTTAGCCATAGCCTACCTGCCTCCCTTTCTTGCCTATCCCTGAACATTGGCAACCACTAATCTGGTGCTCTATATAAATTTGTCATTTTAAGAATGTTACATAAATGGAATCACACAGTACATGAACTCCTGGGATTAGCTCCCCCCCCCCCATTCAGCAGAATATCCTAGACATTTGTTGCCTGTATCAATCACTAGTTTTTTATTGCTGAACAATACTGTATTTTAAGTATGTGCTACAGTTTGTTTAATCATTTCCCTACAGAAGGGTATCTGGTTGTTTGCAGTTTGGGAATATTATGAACAAAGCTACTATAAGCAATTGCATACATTTTGGGGGGGGTATGTGTGAATATAACTCATTTATCTGAAACAAATACTCAGGAATATAAGTGCCGAGTCTAATGGTAGTTGCACATTTTCTATTTAAACAAACTACCAGATAGGTCAGAGAGTGGCTGTAACATTTTATATTCCCACCACAGCTGTGCATGAATGTATTAGTACATTCTCCATTGCTTTAACAAAATATCTATGCTCTGCAATAGATATAACAAATAATTGGGGGGGGCGTGGTTCTAGGGATTGAACCCAGAGAGATTCTACTTTTGAGCTACACCCCCAGCTCAATTTTATTTCTTATTTGGAAACAGGGTCTCACTAGGTTGATGAATCTCACTACTTGTTGAGGCTGTCCTCGAACCCAGGAGCCTCCTGTCTCAGCCTCCCAAGTACAGGGATTACAGGTGTGCACCACCACACCTGGTGTAACAAATAATTGTTTTTTCTATTTCTGTGAAAACACCATTGAGATTTTGAAATACATTGCATTGAATCTAATCCATGAATGCAGGGAATTTTCTTTTACTTGTGCCTTCTATTTCTTTGTCTTATAGTTTTCAATATCTCAGACTTTCACTTCTTTGGCTATTTTTTCTTAAGTATTTTATTCTTTTTGATGCTTTGCAAATAAGATTGTATTTTTGCTTTCTCTTTCAGATAGTTCAGTTAGTTTATAGAGATGAAACTGACTTCAGTGTTGATTTTTGCAACTTTACCAGTTTTTTGTACTAGTTCTAACAGTTTTTGGTGAAAATTTTAAGATTTTTCTGCAAATAAGGTCATGTCACAGCAAATATAGATAGCCTTTCTGATCTGAGTACCATTTATTTCTTTTTCTTGCCTAATTGCTTGTGTTAGGACTTCCAGTATACAGCAGGTATTCTTGTCTTACTTCCTGAGAAGCTCCTGGCTCTTCACGGTTGGGTCAGGTGTGAGCTATGCATTTGTCATATATGTTCTTGATGATGAAGTACATTCACTCTATAATTAATTTGTTGAGAGTTTTTGAAGATGAAACAAAGCTGACCAATGTTTTTTCATGATTTTTAGCCTTCATTCTGTTAATGTGCTGTATCACATTTATCAATCTGCACATACTGAATCATTCTTGCATCCCAGGAATAAATCCCACTTGATCAGTGTATAATCCCTTTAATTTATTGTTAAATTTGTTTCCCTAATATTTTGTTGAACATTTTTGCATCTTTTTATTTGAAACTGACCTGAAATTTTCTTGTCTTATAATGTTCTTGCCTGGATTTGGCATCAGGGTAACGTTGGCTTTCTTTTTTTTTTTTTTGTGGTACTGGGGATTGAACTCGGGGGCATTCTACCTCCGAACTATACCCCCAGCCCTATTTTTTATTCTTTATTTTGAAACCGAGTCTCACTAAGTTGCAGAGTAGCTGAGGCTGGCCTCGAACCTGGATCCTCCGGTCTCAGCCTCCCGAATGCTGGGATTACAAGCGTGCGCCACCACGCCCAGCTAACGTTGGCTTTCTTAAACAAGTTTGAAAGTGTTCCATTCTCTTCAATTTTTGGAAGAGTTTGAGAAGGACTGGTATTAAATGTGTGTGTGTATGTGTGTGTGTGTGTGTGTGTGTGTGTGTGTGTGTGTGTACACTAGGAATTGAAATCAGGAGTGTTCTGCCTCTGGGCTACATGCTCAGCCCCTTTTTATTTTGAAACAGGGTTTTTTTAAACAGGCAGTTTACCATGCATTTGTCTTGAATCTGCAATCCTCCTGTCTTAGCTCTCAAATACTGGGACTATAGGAGTGCGTCACCGCATACAGCTTAATTCTTCTTTAAGGGCTTGGCAGAATCCACCAGTGAAAGTATTAGGTCCCGGACTTTTTTGTGTGTGTGTGGTACTGGGGATTAAGCCCAGGGGCATTCTACCTCCGAGCTACACCCCCAGTCCCATTTTTATTCTCTATTTTGAAACAAGGTCTCACTAAGTTGCAGTGGGCCTCACTAAGTAGCTGAGGCTGGCTGTAAACCCAGATCCTCCAGTCTCAGTCTCTCAAGTACTGGGATTACAAGAGTACGCCACCACGCCCAGCTCTGGGCTTTTCTTTACTGAGAGTTTTTGTTTGTTTGTTTTTTTAACTCATTATTGGTCAGTTCAGATTTTCTATTTCCTTACGATTAATATTGGTAGGCTGCTGCATGCTCCTGTAAATTTACATGCTTCTTCTAGGTAATCCAATTTGTTAGTGTATAATTGTTAGTCATACATAATCTCTTATGATCCTTTTATTTCTGTGGAATTAATTGTAATTGTCTCCTCTTACATTTCTGATTTTATTTGTATCTTTTCTCTTTTTTTCTTAGTGAAGCTAAAGGTTTGTCAAGAGAAGGAGAAGGACATAGCTGTTTCATTCATTCAACAAATATTGGTCAAGCAGCTACTGACAAGAACTATTCTAGACACCTGGAAAACATAGTTGAATAAAAAGGGAAACAAATTTATGAAGGATTTTTGTTGCTTGCAGCAGCAATTAAGAAGTCACAGTGCCCTAACAAGAGATCTGAACCAGTGCTCCTGGGTCCCTCATACCCACTGAGAATGGTGTCCTTATCCTTTGTCCTTTACTACAAAACAAACAAAAAGTCCCCTAGTTTTTTTTTTTTAAGAAACCCAAATAATGTTTCTGGGGTAAAGAACCCCTAGGAGATGCACTGCATATGGCTAAGGCCATGGGCATGACTGCTAGAAAACAGATTAATCTCCCTCTCACGTTCTCACCATTGTAAATCATGTAGTGAAAAGCAAGATCCATGGTGATGGGAATCTTGAAATAACAACATGTTCTGAAAATAAATAGGACCGAAGAGGAAGCTTAGGCAGCAACAATGTGCTGCCACGAAAAACAAGAGATAGAAATCAGGATTTGACTGAATAACTGCAAGAACAGTCTATGTAAGAGGAGAACCTGTCCCTTCAGAGAACTAAAGGCCCTGCAATTTCTCTGAAGAGTATACTAGTAGGCAGGGAAGATTTGCCCCTACTCGGTGGGCTATCCTAAGGCTTCAACAATTATCATCACCATGCGTAATGCAGGCACATGTGGAGTCACTGCTAGGCTATCTGTAAAACCACCTTTCATATTTGAGTCGGCCCTACTTTCCAGCAGATACCCTGGAATAGCTTGCCTAGAGAGCTTCTGGGCTTTAAAATCTACCTTTGTTTGAATCCTTTCTTTTCAGGACGATGCTATAAAGTATTCAGCAGAGGCAAAAACCCTAAAAAGCTGAGCAAAATTTAGAGTCTGCTGGATTAAGAAAGATTTTCTATCATTTACATGATTACAAGTCTTAGTTAAATATGCTAAAGAGGTAATGAATTATAGTGACTAGTGGATAGATAGCTTCAGGACCTCAGTCTTTGGCAACAAAAACAGAGCAGTAATTCAATGCTGGCTACATTAAAACACCCAAAATGACAGGTACACCTCAGCTAATGTAAACCAGTCCTTTCTAAACACCACAAAGCAAGTTACTCATTTTTATACCTGAGAGCGATTTCTGTTCTAATTATAGGATTCATTTATGCAAAAGCAAAACACTCCTTATTATGTCAGGAGAAAGCCCTCACTGATATATGGAGCTAGTACTATTTTTTTAATATTCTATTATGTGGGATTCACCAATAAGTTTATCTTGTTGGTTAAAAAAAAAATATTTTTCTTCCTTTTTTTTGTGGTACTCAGGATTGAACCCAGGGGCATTCTACCTCTGAGCTTCACCGCCAGCCCTATTTTATTCTTTATTTTGAAACAAGTTGCAGAGGGCCTCACCAGTTTCTGAGGCTGGCCTCAAACCTGTGATCCTCCTGTCCTAGCCTCCAAAGTACTGGGATTACAAGCATGCACCACCATGCCTGGCTAAAAAAAAAAATTAATTAAATTCAACATTTAAATAAAAACCATGACAGAAGGAAAAAATATTAAAAACAATATCACATATTATTTACCATTTGAGTTAGTTTATGCTTTCTCATAAACTAACAATTTATGAGAATTGAGAGTGTTACAGCACACAACTAGATCTTGAGAAACAATCTTACGATGTGACAAAACTTGAATGAATTCTCATCTTAGAACTCAGACATCTTAATGCCCTATATGTCACCTCCAACTCTGGGGAAAAAAGCAATTTCTATGGACAAAGAATTTACTTTCATAAAGAAAAACAAGCTTCCTCTTACAAGAATCAAAGTTGTAAGCAAAATTTCAAAGCACTGTAGGCAACTTCACATGAGAAAAATCCTAAGTAGAAACATTCATATTGATGTAGGCACATTTACAATTAAATTTGAATCTAGTTTGTTAAGACTTTATTTACATACCTGCATAAGCGAATATTTGGAAAAATTTTCCATTTGATACCACTTATTTTATTTAGTCTTTGATCTGAAACAAAGGAAAAAAAAAAACCAATTTAAGTTCATTAGGTATGTTCGGTTTTTAAAACCAGAAAAACAGTAAGTTATTATTTGATATATCCTATGACAAATGGCACGTCTCCATTGTTTCTCAAAATATGAATCATCAATTTTAACACACTATTTTAGAACTTAACATTAGGCTCTTTTATGTACCAAAGCCAACTAACTACTAACAATTGGAAAAATGTTTTGGATTTTGGAACATTTTAGATTTTGCAATCAGGGACATTCAACTTATATTAGAATAAAGCCTGAAGCTACAAATCCATTCCAAAGTAAGCAAAACAACATTAACTTAAACACAAAGAAAGCCAGATGAAGAAAATAATGATGATAAACCTAGGAAGTAAAGAAATACAAAATACATTCACAAAAAAGGGGATCAAAAATATAATAATCTCAAATGTTATTTAAGAAAGCATATAATAAAATTCAAAATACATTCATGAAAAATCAGCAAAGTAGGACCAGAAAGGGACTTCCTTAATATCTGAATGGACACCTCCAAAAGACATATAACAAACATTTTCAGACTGAAGGGTGAAAATGGTGAAAAATTTCCTTGGAAATTGGGAATGACAGAAGGATAAATTCTCATGACAGTTACTCAACACTCAACCAGAAGTCTAAGTTAATGCAATAAGGCACTAAGTAAAAGAAATAAAAGATATTAAGGTCATAAAAAATGAAAAACCGCTAACATTTAGTAATTATTCATATGTATGTGGTTAATTCCAAAGAACATAAACTCTGAAAATAAAAAATCAAGTTTAAGCTGGGCATGATGGTGCACGCTTGTAATCCCAGCATTTGGGAGGCTGAGACCGGAGGATCCGGGTTCGCCGCCAGCCTCAGCTACCTAGTGAGGCACTGTTTCTAAATAAAGAATAAAAAATAGGGCTGGGGGTATAGCTCGGATGTAGAATGCCCCAGAGTTCAACCCCCAGTACTGCAAAAAAAAATATTAAGTTTAGCAAGGCTGTTGGATACAAAGTCAGTATACAAAAATTAATTACATATAGAAATTACTGGCGGCCAGACAGGTGTTTGGACATCCGGACTCTCCTTCAACATGGCCCAAGACGACATTTCAAAAAATACCCAGAAGGGGTATTTCTGGATCATACGAGTCTGTGCCAACAAATTGTGGGTGTAATCAAACCAAATTCACAAAAGAGCAATTGAAAATGCTCATCAAGACCTTCAACCAAACCCCTTAACCAGGTTATGCTATTAAAACAATTTGCTATGGAAATCAACATTGAAGAGTCCAGAATCCACATTTGGTTTCAGAATCGAAGAGCTAGGCACCAATTCCAGAAAATACTAGAACACAAGAAGGCTTCAGAATCTAGCCACAGCCAGGAACAGGATGGCCATCAAGAATAGATGCGAGGTGAAGTCAGACGGAGCCGCACCAGCTATAGCCCCACACAGCTGCACGCACTCATTGAGGCGTTCACCAACTACCCTTACCCTGGGATTGACTCCAGAGAATTCCTGGCCAAGGAAATCAGGGTTTCTGAGTCAAGAGTCCGGTTTGGTTTCAAAATAGAAGATCTAGATTTCGTATCCAGAGAAAAAGAGAACCTGATGAGTCACTAGAAAAAAACCAGATACAAGGTATGGAAGACACATAAAACGGCATCAACTTCTGAGTCCACAGTTTGCAGTCCCTTATAGTAATACTAAATAAAGTTTAAAAGGACTGGGAATGTATCTCAGTGATGGTGAAAAAAAAAAAAGAAATTACTGGCAACATAAAGTTAGAAAATAATAAAAGATACTTTTTGTAGTATAATCAAAAAATTCCTTCCTAAGAATAAATCTAACAAGAAGTTAAACATCCTACATACACACATGTATACACACACAGAAACAAACATATAAACAAAAAAACCACCACCACCAAAAAAAAAAAAAAAAAAAAACCTATAAAACATTCAGGAGAGAAATTAAAGACCTAAATAAGTAGAGAGAGATTCATGGCTCAGAGAAGCCAGTATTATAAAGTTGTTAATTTTTCCTAAATTGACCTCCAGTTTTAATGCAATCCCAATCAATAATCGAATGATAATATTGTGGAAACTGAAAAGTTGATTCTAAAATATAGATGGAAATGCAAAGATAATAACCAAGACATTTTTGTTAAAGAAGAACAAGGGGCTAGGGCTTGCTCTACCAGATATCACTGTGTATTATAAGGTTACAATAATTTACATAACATGATAGTGGTATAAGAATTAACAAAACTGGCCCATGAAAGAGAACTCAGAAACTAAGAATATTCCCGTGTATGTATGTGTAATTGAATTATGAGCAAAGGGGGATTCCAGAGTGGGGAAAGGGGGGGAGTTTGGAAAAAGGGTCATCTTTTTAAAAGTGGCTTTGGATGAATCCAATACTTTATGGAATTTAATATCATTCACAAAAATCAATTCCAAATAAACTGTAAATCTGAATGTGAAGGCCAAAACAATAAATTTCTACAAGAAAACAAAGAGAATAATCTTCATTATCTTATGGCAGGGTGGGATTTTTTAAATTAGAACACAAAAATAACTATAAAAGAAAGAACCAATAAACTGGACTTTATTAAAATTAAAAACATATTCACCAAATAAAGACCACTGAGAGAATAAAAATGCAAGCCATAAACAGGTAGAAGAAATTTCCAATGTCTATAACTGACAAATATACAAAGAATTCCTATGAAATAAAAGGCACACAAACCTAGAGAAAAATGGCAAGAATGAGAACTTCACAAAAAGGATCCTGAGATGGTCAAGCAACAGAAAAGTAGCTCAAGCTCATTAGGCAGCAGGAAAACAAAAAAAAATCAAATTAAAATTATAATGAAATTAAAGAGTTAACGTACAAATCAAGTGTTGGTGAAAATTTGGAATAAATCGAACTCCCATCTATGGCTGATGGGAGTATAAATTAGTACAACTTTAAAACTAAATATAAACATAATTCCTAGGAAGATAGCCTACCAAAGTGTGCCATGGACAACAAGGGCCCTGACACAAAACAATGGGAACGGCGGTATTCACAATGGTCCACACCTGGAACCAACTAACGTCCCCGTCAAAAGAATGAGTAAACGTATGAGAAACTGAAACTGATCTCTACCGTAATGAAAATGAGCAGACTGTATCTGTGTGCAACAGTATGGATCCATCTCAAATCTCACGTTGGATGAAAAAAGACAAATACAGAAGAATGCAGTTTACGATCTTATTTTTTTAAACTTCAAACACAAGCAAGACTAAATTATAGTATAAAATTAAAGAGTCTGATTATCTTTGACTATCTTTGAAGAAGAAGAAAGAATCATGATTATAAGGGAGGTTCTTACAATGTTTATTGGTCTGGATTGTAGTTACATGAATTTTGCATTTGTTTTAAATATATATTACATATAATGCATTAAATAATGTTTTAAATAAATACTTAAAATATATATTTATTTTATTGATGTTAGTATTTATTGGTATCTTTTATGGTGGTCAAATATTTTTTTCTAATGTATTGTATTCATACATTTTTCCTTCCAGTAAAAAAAAAAAAGTGTGTGTCTGTGTGTGTACACAGACATAAAGTCACCCTCTTAGTTTAAAGAGAATTTATTCCTTCAACCAACGTGGAGATGATTTTTTCTCCATACTGTGGGAAAGGTATTTTTATCTTTGGTATTTGGATGGCCAATTGTCCTACAGCCGTTCACTGAACAGCTTATCATTTTCCCGCTGATTTGTATTGCCTGCTCTGACATATAACAAGTGCTCATGGATGTGCGAGTCTATTTCTGTGCTCTCTTTTCCCACGAACCTGTGAATCTATCAATTTGCTGAGATAATATTGGTTTAATAGGTGGATATTTTTAACACGTTTTAATGCCTAGCAAAATAAAATTTTCCATCTGGATATTCTTTAAAACTCTTGGCTATCCTTAGTTCTTACACGTATGTTTTAGAACTAAGTTGTCAAAATGAATTGTATTGAATCTATTCATTAATTTGTAGGACAACCGATATAATTACACTATTAAGTTTTTAACTCATAAATTTAATGTTTCTTAATCTTAATCTTTTATATTTTGTACTCAATAATTTTATAATGGCAAACTATCCTTTCATTGCTAGGATGAGGCCAATATTAAGATGATTGTATACACACACACACACACAAATTCATTGCTGGATTCAATTAGTTAATATTTAATCTCAGATTTGATTTTGATATGGATAAGTGAAACAAGTATATAATTTTCCTTTCTTGTAAGTATGATTTGGGGTAATAGTTAAGAACACAGACAACAAAGCTAGACTGCTCAAGTTTAAATCCCAGCTCAGCTGCCTCTTAGTTATATTAACCTTGAATGTGCAGTGATACTTATTCAGAGTTTTGAGATTTTTATCTGTGGGTATTGAATAGATATGAGAATAGCAGTAAAGGCAAACTAACCAAAATGATCTGGAAATAACATGTTTTGGGCACATGCTATAGAAAACCTTAATCATATTGACTACTTACAGGAGAACAGAAGGATTAATGGACAACAGTTACAGCCTGTTTGAGAAAATAGTAAAAACAAACTGAAGGAGTTAAGGAAATGGGAGACAACAAAGAGTTTGAAGAAAAGAGGTCTTAATGAGGTGAAAAAAAAAGTTATATTTGGCATACGGTATGTGAGTTTAAGATGCCCAAAGTAGGGCAGTTGAGTAGGACTTGTGCTTCTGCCCAAGAAGAATATGTTTCTGCTTCAGGCAAACAAAAACCAAATGCATGAGTTGATGGTTTGCAGGACCCTGGTCATCAGATGATTTGAGATAGGCCACAAATGAGGTGAGCTCTATGATTGCCCCAGCTGAATGGAGAGATTTTCCAGACACAGGGAGAAGAAATGCAGGCAGAAACCATCAGCCTCTCTGAGACAAGAAGATGAAGCTAAGAGTTGGTGGAGACCAAGAGAACTAGCGAAACCAAGAGAACTAGAATCGGCAGGACAAATACAGGTCGAATATACTATCCAAAATGCTTGGTACCAGAAGTATTTCAGATTTTGGAGTTTTCCAAATTTGGGGATATTTGCATAGATTTTTACTAGTTGAGCATCCTAATCTGAAAACTGGAAAAACTCCACAATCTGCAACTTTTGCATGTCAGTGCTCAAAACAGTTTGCATTTCCAGCATTTCGAATTTCACATCTTTGGAATAGTGATGCTCAATCTGTATATGAGAGAAGGTGGCACAGAGAAAGAATTCTGGATACCTGAGATCTGCAGGGTTATCCCTCTGAGTACACAGCAAAGTGCTGAATAGCTCTTTATCTATTGAAGAAATGGGATTTATAATTTAAAATCTTTCCACAAAGAAAACTCCCGGTCCACTTGGCTTCACTGGTGAATTCTACCAAACATTTGAGGGAAAAATATTACTAATTCTACACAAACTATTATCAAAATCTGAAGAGAACAAAATGGTTTCATGTAATTCTAAGAGACCACCATTACTTGATACCAAAATCAGACAAAGACATTAGAAGAAGAAGAAAAAAAAGAAAACCTTCATGAACAGATATTAAAATTTTAAGTAAACTTTTATAAAATAAAATCAATAATATAGAAAAAGGATTGTACATCATGACAAAGTACAGTTCATCTCAGAAAATGGGTGGATTTAGAAAATGAAAATTAATCAGTATAATTTTCCCTATTAAACTAAAAATGTATAAAATATCTGATCAGCTCAAAGGATGCAGAAAAGGTGTTTGAAAAATCCCAATATCCATTCTGATAAAAACTCTCAGCAAACTAGAAATAGAAAATAACATCCTTAATGTTCTGGTAAGAATATCCATGAAAAACACATAGCTAGGATCACACTTCTGAAAGACAGATGTTTTCTCCCTAAGAACAGGAGCAAGATAGGATGCCAGGCCCACTTAGCACTTCTGTTTAGCAGTGTACTGGAAATGCTAGTTAGTGCATTAAAGCAGAAAAAGGAAATGAAAGGCATCCAAATTAGAAAGGAAGAAGTAAAACCCTATTTAATTCAGATGACAAGATTGTGTATGTTGAAAATCTAATGAACTCTAGGAAAAAAATCCTACTGGAATTAATAAATGAGTTTAGCAAGACTGCAAGTTACAGTATGCAAAAAAAAAAGTATTTCTACATACTAGTAATGAAAACATCAGAAAATGAAAGTAAAAGAATAATACTATTGACAGCAGTATCAAAAACTTCAATACATAGGGATAAATCTGGCAAAAGATGTATAAAACTATATTAAAAACTACAAAATATTGCTGAGAAAAATTAAAGAAAAACTACATCAATGGTGAGGTATGTTTTTTCACTGGTCAGAGGACTCAATAGTTATAATTCCATACAAATTGATCAATAGATTCAAGACAATACCTATCAAAATACCAGCATATTTTTTTTTGGCAAAAATTGATTTTAAAATCCATATGGATCCACAAAAGAATTAGGAGAGTCAAACAACTGAAAAAGAGCAAACTTAACAGGCTAAAATTACTTGACTTGAAGACTTATGATAAAGCTGCAATAATCAATACAGTATGGTATTGGTGTCCACATATTCCATAGAGCTCAGAAATATATCTACAACTGATTTTTTGCAAAGGTGTAAAAGTAATTCAATGGAGAAAGGCTACCCTTTCCAATTGAGCATGCACATGCAAAAAGGTGAATCAAGACCCTTATCTTTTACCTTGAACAAAACTTAAAATGCAAAATCTACAACAACAAAATTTCAAAAAAAAATTTGCAGCTTTGGGTTAGGCAATGATTTCTTAGACAGACAACCAAAAGCACAACTCAGAAAGGAACCAAATTAAAACTTTGGCTCTATAAAAGACATTATTATGAAAATAAAAAGAAAAAATTAAGACAGCACTATCCATAGCTACTGAAAAAATATATTGCTCCTCAAACTGATGTACCAGTCTCTCTTTGAACAGGTCCCTAAGGACTATCAGATCCTTCTTCACAGATTAAGATGGAAAATGTTATACAGTGCAAATATACTAGAAGTTTACTCTACTGGAAGCAGCTGGGTGTATAGTTGCCTGTGGTTATCATAGGTAAAATTGAAACAGTAATTATCAGAGGGAACATCACCTGGAGTTGCCACTTGAAAACACCAAAGCAAATTGTCTTGAGTGAGGCTATCAAATTAAAATACAATGAATGAAAAGAAGCAGTCAAGATCAGTAGGAGTCAGTAAAGAGAAGGTGAGAAGCAGGTGGGAAGACAGAAGCCGTGAATTTATCTCTCAGCTGGATGTTCAGGTGATTTACTTAGGGTAACCCACCAACTGGCACGTAAGGTTCTGCTAAAGGAAAATGAGGAGGGTCACTGACACTCACTACTCATTCTTATCTTTTGATGCAAACTCTACCATTCTATGCTCCAATTTCCTGAATAAACAGTTGTTTCAAGACTTTGAACCTTTGTTTCTGCTCCTTTTGTTTTGAGATTCCTTTTTTCTGCTTCACTTGCCTTCTGGTGAACTACCACTTATTTTTCAAGAAATAAGTTACCTTGCTTTGACTGCCTTATTTGATTTTTCCCCCCCTCTCAATTTTATCTAAGAATTCTGATTGGCTCATTCTTCTAAAATTCCTTCTTTCTAAAACTCAGGTATTCTTTCCATCCTAGCCAAACTCCTCACCACGTGATCCCTGTCCCACAGCGCTCAGATGGTGGCCAGTTAGTCTACTTTATAGAGTGGGGTTATTCTCACTTCCAACCCAGGGAACAATGCTAAGGTTATAGTGTCATCGATTATTTTAGATTATTCATATATATATATATATCAATTACTTTAGATTATACACAATACATATATTTAGATTACATATACATGTAAAAACACACACACACACACACACACTCACACACACACTACACTTAACCAGATACCACACTAAGGGCTTAATTTGCATCAACTAAGTCTCAAAATTCCATGAGGGTTATTGTGTTTTTAAACTCATTTTTATAAATGAGGAAAGTGAGGCAGAGAAGTTAAGATATGTGCTCAAGGCCAAAGACTTGGAAAGAGGTAAAAAGCTAGGCTATCCCTCTACACAGACTGGATCCAAAGGCTGAGTTCTTAACCACTGGTCTATAATGCTTCCGAAATGGAACGGATCACCCTGTTTCTACCTTCTCGGTTGCTCAGGTCAAAACCTTGGGTTGCTGCTTTCCTTCTCCTTCTCCTCTGAAATCCCTTGATCTTCAATCTCTCTGCAGTCTCTCTCTTATTTCATTTCTCACTTGCATAATGATAATAGTTACCTAATTGCACTTTTCCACAATGCTAGGTCTCATAACAGCCAGAGTGGGCTTTCAAGGCACAATTTGAACATGTTACTCTCAGCTGAGTGCCTTCCAGCACTTTCTATAACCTGTAGAACGACCCAAACTCCCTGGCACAGAAGACAAGGCCTCTCACCAGGTAGCCCTTCAACACCACTTGCCATTTCCCTCTATTAACCCACATATGCCACTGACACCGACCTTGCTGCAAGTCTTTAGACAAAGCACATTCCTAATCCCTTTCCAATGTCGCAATAATATTCTACTTGGGATACCCTTACAGTTCTTGATATAGCACATTTTACTAATCCTTAAAGTTTTCACCCAAAGGCACCTTTCTTGACCACAGTTTAACCATAATCCTGTAGTAGTACTTGTTTAGCACAATGTATCTGACACCATTCTAAACTCTTTACGTATTTTAAGATTTATTTTATAATGACAACAGGCCTAGGAGAAAATCGATACGAAAAAGTTAGTAGTGGCTGCCACTTCAGTGTATATATGGGATTTATATATTTTTCTCCCAAAATTAAATTCTTGGAGGGTACGACTGTCCTCTTCATCTCTGCAGCAGCTATATTTGTGTAGTGCATGGTCCACAACAGCAACAAGGGAAGCTCAATAAATATATTTTAAACAAAAGGCGCAGGCTGTGCTTCTAGGTTCTAAACTGCAGACTTGGAAACTCGTCCTGGACATTGGACATTCCTTCAGAGCACGAGGGGTGCCTAACAAACATGTTTCGTGTCTAGCAGAGTACTATGAAGTCTCAAGGAACCTACAAGTATTTACCAAAGGTTCTGCTGAAGTGCATACACACCCTCGTATGTATCGCCAAGCTTTTGATGCAGCTAACTTCTTTTTAAGTCTTTACAAATTTCCAAGCTGGGACCCAACAGGCACTTAAAAAAAAAATCAGTTGGTCAACGATGACATTAAATATTACATCTGAATTCTCGATAAACGAATGTGGAGCTTACTTTGGTCTCTCAGAAAGTCGATTTCCGTGGGCAATCCGATAGAATTTTAGTTTGGAGCTGCTACCACTTCTACCTCCCTCTGGAAAAAAATAAAAATAAACACGCAGAGCTCGCGGTGCGGGGAAACAAAACTAAGGCGACGCTCGGGAGGTTGTCAAGCACTGGGGCGGCGCAATCAGCATCCTACTCACGCAGCGCCGACAGCCCCGCCGCGTCCCTCCTCCCGGGTCCCCGGCGCATCGCTCGCCCGGGCAGGAGACTCCGGATCTGAGAGCTGCCGGGACGCGCCGAGCGAAGTCCTTGCACGCCGGATGCCGAATCCCACCGGGTGGAAGGGGACGCGGGCAAGCTGAGGGGTCCCGTGGGCAATCGAGGTCTGGGGGCGGCCGCCCCGGTGATCGCCGAGGCAGCTGGCGGGCAGCTCGGAGGCAGTGTCCTTCTCGGAGCCGGGGGACGACGCCGGGACAGCCCAGAAACCCCAGACTAGCAGCGGAAGTCCACTCGGCCCGCCCTGCGACTTTGAAACCGGTGCCCCAGACCGCTCCTTGGAGACGGTGACGCCGCCTCCGTCATCACTCGGCGTCAGCGCCTGCGTCATCGCGCCGCCGACAGCCCCGGCACGCTATTGGCTATCTGTCAAGCGGTGGGCGGGTCCGCGAGAATCTGAGTGACAGAGGGCGGAGCCACGAACTCTGCGCGGCCAGCGGGAGTTCGCTGGCGGGCGGGCTGGCGGGCGGGTTGGGGGGTCCGGGTGCTGGGATCTTTTAAAAGAAAATCCCCAAATGTAGCGTGGAAAGGACATAGGCACGTATTTTAAATGCCCGCGGTTTCTTGGATTACTGATAGACTCGACATTTCGGGACTGGGAGAACCCGCTGGCTAAGGGGGTGAGCGAATGGGGTTAGGCTCCTAGGACTGTGGGGCTCAGCCTAGCATCTGTAGCGTCCCTGGTCAGGGCTGACCCTCTGGGGGGTTCCTGGACCTGCATTTAGTGATCTCCAGAAGGTAAGCACGGTCCTGCCCCTCCTGGGTCTTTAGAAAAAGAAGACGACTGTTTAAATATTGAACTCCGTGGCAAGTACTCAAAAGTTTCTGCAAACTTAGCCGTTGTTTCTTCAGAGATGTTTCTTTCCTCAAATAGAAGGAAAGAGAAAAGTGACCCCCTCCCCTTTTTTTTTTGCAAGAAAAAAAAATAGGTAAATTTACATTTGTGAATGGATTACAATTCCCAGCTTTGTCTCGGGTTAATCCTTAGAGCTTTTTGAAAACACATTGGAGGAAATTATAACACTAGCGATAAAAATGTTACCTAGAATCTGCTTTTTAGCAGATTGCGTTTTTTATGGATTGAAATAAGATTTCACTAAATTAAAGTATTGCAGATGCAGCTCGAGTTGGCTTTCTAACAGTTTAAGAAGTTTTTTTAAATTTTCCTCTACTTGTACTGTCATGTAAACAAAGTAATGTTGGCAAAAATATATCAAGAATTTTTTTTTTTAAATATGCTCAAGTCGCCGGGCGTGGTGGCGCACGCTTGTAATCCCAGCATTCGGGAGGCTGAGACCGGAGGATCCGGGTTCGCGGCCAGCCTCAGCTACCTAGTGAGGCACTCCGCAACTTAGTGAGACTCGGTTTCAAAATAAAGAATAAAAAATAGGGCTGGGGGTATAGCTCGGAGGTAGAATGCCCCTGATTTCAATTCCCAGTACCGCAAAAAAAAAAAAAAAAAAAATGCTCAAGTGTGTACAGCTAGGTATTTGAAGACCCTTTATGGGTGTTATTCCATACTGATTATTAAGAAAATGAGATGGTCCTTGCATCTACTGACAAGCTGTTAAATATGTACATGTAGATAATAACCACAGAAAAGGTTTAATTTAGCTTTGAGCCAGGGAAGATTGGCCTTCTGATTTTTGTGGTCATGAAGTTGAAACAAAAACTTATTGGAATGGAAAATGGAGCGTGCAAGTTCGAGCTCTCTTTTGAAGTTCAGTGTCTGACTCTTCATGAACTTCTCCCTGACTTCCCAAGGACTTGCTTGTACCTTCACGTACATTTGTACTTTGTATATTGTCATACTATGATTTTGGTTGGTATCAGGCAAGTGGTTATACATTTAACTCTCTAAGTTGATAAGATATATTGGTGTGAATGAGAGCAAAGAGTACCTCTGGATATAAATGAGGAGTGGTTATGGCATACATTGAAAAGTGAAATGGGAAAATATTGTCTTGCATTTGAATTACTTAGTTTATATGATCATGGTCATAGTCTACACAGGCTATAGTTTGTTTTTGTTGTGTGTGTGTGTGTGTGTGTGTGTGTGTGTAAGGCTTTACTGGTTAGATTCAATGGAGTATTTTCAAAATAATTTTCACCATTACTAAACAAAATTGTGTTGAAAAATGAAATGGGAAAATTTTGTCTTCATTTGAATTACTTAGTTTATATGATCATGGTCAAAGTCCACACAGTCCATAGTTTGTTTTTGTTTTGAGAGGAGAGAGAGAGAGAGAGAGAGAGAGAGAGAGAGAGAGAGAGAGAGAGAGAGAGAGAGAGAGAGAACCTTTGAAAATTATATAGATTGAAAGCTAGTGACAGATTTAACTAATAATAATTTATTCAATCAATTGGCACTGAGCACCTCGTACTATATGCAGAGTATTATGAAGAATACAAAGTTTGAAGTTTAAGCAAGATTTAAAACTGATCACAATTAGAAAGTGTCTGAGTTAGGATTTGAACCCAAGTAATATGGTTCCAATGTCAGTTGTTAACCAGCATGTCTATACCTCCCAGTAGTATAAGGTAATTTATAGCTAGCATAATATATAGTTTGTGATTATAATGTCTGCCTTTAGCTGTAATAAATAATTGCTATCCATATTCTGTTGTAATCTTAGTGATTTACAGGTGATTTTCAAACTGTTGCACAGTATTTACATGGGGCACTACCCTTCCTTCTTCTAGAAAGCCCGCTCACACTTCAGTAAAATGGTTAAAGTGTCATCTGTGGCCCTTCTTTATTTCCTAGAAAAATCAAGTGTGGGCTTGACCTCCAGGTCCCACCCCCAGGAGCTGCAGGAAGCTGGGCGGAGCCTAAGGCTGATCCCTCTCCTGCCTTGGCCAACCAAGAAGAAACCTGTGTAGCAAGGAGAACTTCCAGGTCTGTGTGCTTCTTGTTATACCCTCTTCAGTCTGTCATTCCTTAGCAAACCTTAGCCCGGTCTTGTCTTTAGCTTTTTCTTTGAAAAATACTGAAAAGCATTTTACTTTTCCACTGCCTTCTACTGGCATAGTTTACTCCTGCTTTTAGCCTAACTTCCTCATTTTCCCCTTTCCTTTTGCCATAAATGGGCAGAGAAGAGGGAAAGAAAACGGAAAGGAAATAATTATTGTAGAAAACTAAAGTCCTTCATGTGAATAGAAGAATATGGAAATTTTCCTTACAAGTTGTTTTATTGAAGAAGCACCTTTTTCGTAACTCCCTTCTTTTAAACTTTGTGGGGTATTTTTTTCTTTTCCTAGGCTCTAATGCTGATCCAGGGTTTTGCCTCCTTTTCTTTTTCTACATTTCCTTTCAAAGGTCTTTCCATAGTAAAGGTAAAGCATTGAAAATTTATCTTTTTTACTTTTTTCATGAAAAGGTAATTTGAAGAATAGAGATTAAATGTGAAAAATTGCAAAATAATAATAAACATTATTTTAAGAAAGTCCAAGTGGCCAGTATTAAAATTGTGTGGTAAGACAGTGATCACCTTGATAATATTCATTCTGTCTTTTTGGAAATGTTCAGTCATCATACTATTTAAGAGACTCAGCTTTAAATTTGACTTTAAAATATTTTTAAATGATGCATTTATTTTAAGTAGTAGTGTATATCTATCATAGTATAAAATTCAAATAGGTTTAAAAAAAGAAGCTCTACAATTGAAAGTAAACCTGCATTTCTGTCTCAAGCAGATAAGTAATTCCTTCCAGAAAACCTACTACTACTACTACTGCTGGTTTCTTGTGTATGCTTCCTGAGATAGGGTATGCAATATAAGCATACATGCAAATAAGCTTGCTTTTTGTTAAATAAGGGCATAATTTTACACCTTGCTTTTTCACTTCATAATATATCTTAGACATATAGAGCAGCTTCACTGATTTTTAACAGCTATATAGTACTTCAGTGTATGATATAGTATAGTTTCTTTGGCAATACTCTACAAAAGGATGAAGTTGCTTCTAATATTTTGTCATTCTAAACAGTTCCACCACAAGTATTCCTAAGCGTATGTCATTTTGATTATGTCCAGGTATAACAACTCCCAGAACTAGAATTATTGAGTCAAAGGATATTTGCACTTTTATTTTGGTAGATATTGACCTATTGTTCTTCACACAGAGGCTATACAAATTATGTTGCAATCACAACTTGTGATATTTTTCCCTCAGTGTCCTCACTAACACAGCTAGTTACTAATTTTTCTGATGTTTGTCAATCTAAGTGAAAATTTATTGTTGGTTTAATTTGTATTCCTATCAGTGTAAGTGGGGTTGAACATTTTGTATTTTATTCTAAGAAATAACTACTCATATCTTTAACCTACTTTTCTGTTGGAGTTTTATTGATCTTTGCAGATTTCTAGAAGCCCTTTATGCATTGGAAATAACTATTTGTCTGAAATATGAATTACATAGACTTTTTCCCAGGCTGTCTTTTGATTCTGTTAATGGTGCACTCTTTTTTGGTGGTGGCGGTGTAATTTTATTTTTATGTAATTAAATGTTGAGACTTGGGGTTATATTTTAAAAGGCTTTCTCTACTATAAGGTCTTCTCTCTCTTTTTTTTTTTTTTTTGTACTGGGGATCAAATTTTCTTTCCTTTTGTATAGTTTGAGTCATCTAATTTTTTTCTTATTTATTGGTGTATTGTAATCATACATCTTTGTTAGGTACAAGCTGGTAAAGGCATACATGCACTGGTCATCTAAAATGTATACAGTTTGATTTTATATGGGTTAATATGGCTTGATTCATCTAAAACTTAGTTTGGTGAAGGGATCCTACTGTATTAAATTGGATTGCAAGATGAACCAATTGATAATGGAAGTGGCAACCTAAGTGATTATTACATGAGACTCATCCCACGATCCCCATAGACTTCTTATACATTATTTCCCCGGCACCTGGTATGGTATCTGAATAAGATGAGTGCTTAATAAAGGCTTTGTAAACTAAATGGAAAGGAAATTTATGGGTATGATATATCATCTTGGTTATTCGCTATCGTATTAAAAGGAATAACAATGCCTCTAATAGTAGGTTTCTCCTGCTCATAACTTTATAATCATAGAATTTTAGATCCAGAGACTAGAACAATATTCGCTCAACAAATCTTCTTTATGGCTGAGTAGAATTCCATCGTGTATATATCCCATAATTCTATTACTTACAGCCATTCTGGGAGGAGGGGCAGGGAAATAATAGATAAATATGTCATGTAGTGTAAGTGCTATAAATCAAATTGGAGAAGTGTACCAGCAACAGAGAGTGACAAGGAAGGGACTGCTAGCCCCCGTGGCAAAGGACATGAACAATTAAATCATCTCTATTTAATGAGCAGAGAAATTGAAGTTAGTAGGAGTTAAGTCTCAGGAAATTGCTTGGGGAGTTGAGAGGAGAGCCAGTTATCTGTCTGAGTGAGTCCCTGTAATCTTCAGACTAGATTGCTAACTAGTAGTCAGAACTATATTTTTCAAAGTAATATTACTTACTTACTTATTTATTTTTATTGGTGCATTGTAATCAGACATCATGGAGTTCTTTATTGAATTTAGGAAGGTTGTATGTGTCTGGAAATTTATGAATTTCTTTTAGGTTTTCTATTTTATTAGAATAAACTGTGTGTGTGTGTGTGTGTGTGTGTGTGTGTGTGTGTGTGTGTGTGTGTAACTGGGGATTGAACCTAGGGGCATTCTACCTCTGAACTACACCCCCAGCTCTATTTTTATTCTTCATTTTGAAGCAAGGTCTCACTAAGTTTCGGAGGGCCTCACTAAATAGCTGAGGTTGAGCCGGGCGTGGTGGCGCACGCTTGTAATCTCAGCATTTGGGAGACTGAGACAGGAGGATCCGGGTTCATGGCCAGCCTCAGCTACCTAGTGAGGCCCTCCACAACTTAGTGAGACCCTGTTTCAAAATAAAGAATAAAAAAACAGGGCTGGGAGTATAGCTCAGAGGTAGAATGCCCCTGAGTTCAATCCCCAGTACCGCAAAAAAAAAAAAAAAAAAAAGCTGAGGTTGGCTGTGAACCTGCAATCCTCCTGTCTCAGCCTCCCAAGTACTGGGATTACGAGCACGCACCACCACACCTGGTCGGAATACAGTTTTTAAAGTAGATTCTGATGGTCTTCTGGATTACCACACTATCTGGTGATATCATTTATTTCATCTCTTATTTTAGTAATTTGAGTTGATTATCTCTTGGTTAGGTTGCCTAAGAGTTTATTGATCTTTTTTATTTAAACAGCAAAACAAAACAGGTTTTTGTTTTACTGATCTTTTGTATTTTGGGTTGTTGTTCTCTTCTTTGTTGATTTCTGCACTGACCTTAATGAATTTCTGTCTTCTGCTGGCTTGGGAATTGTACAATTCCTGCTTTTCAAGGGCTTTGAGGTGTGTCATTAGTGTGTTTATTTGATGATCTTCTTTTCTTCTTATATAAGTACTCTGTGCTATGAATTTTCCTCAATACTGCCTCCAAAGTGTCCCAGAGATTTTGGTATGTTGTGCCTCTATTTTCATTTGAGTCTAGAGATAATTTTTTTATTTCTTCACTTATTTCTTCTATGATCAAGTCCTCATTCAGAAGTGTGGTATTCAGTCTCCGTGGATTTATCTAATTTCTTTGGGTCTTTCTGTTGTTTTTATCTACTTTTACTCTATTATGGCTTGTAACATGCAAGAAATTATGTCACATTTCTTGAAATTAGCTAGTACTTGCTCATGGCCAAGAATATGGTCTATTTTGAAGAAGCTTCCTTGAGCAGCTGAAAAGAATGTGTATTCAGCTGTTGTTGGTTGGCATATTCTGTATATGTCTAGTAGTTCCATTTAGTTTATGGTGTTTTTTGTGTCCAAAGCATCTTTACTGATTTTTGTCTGGAAGAGCAATGTAATGGTATGAAAGGAGTTTTGAAGTCTCTCAATAGTATTGTATTGGTGTCTGGGATTTAATGTTGCAAAGAGTTTGTCTTATAAAAAGTGGTTGCACAATGACCTGCTTTGTTTCTTTTAATACGTTTATGCTTGAAGTCTGTTTTGTGTGATATGATAATTGCTACCCTGCCTGTCTTTAGTTTCCATTTGCATAAATAATCTTTTTCTTTCTTTCTTTCTTTTTTTGCGGTACTGGGAATTGAACTCAGGGGCATTCTACCTCCGAGCTATACCTCCAGCCCTATTTTTTTTTTTTTTATTCTTTATTTTGAAACAGGATCTCACTAAGTAGTGGAGGGCCTCACTAGTTAGCTGAGGCTGGCCAAGAACCCAGATCCTCTGGTCTCAGCCTCCCAAATGCTGGGATTACAAGTGTGCGCCACCACGCCTGGCTGCATGAATAATCTTATTCCAGCACTTCACCTTTAGTCTGTGGATATCTTTTTTTTTTTTTTGCGGTACTTGGGATTGAACTCAGGGGCATTCTACCTCCGAGCTATACCCCCAGCCCTATTTTTTATTCTTTATTTTGAAACCGAGTCTCACTAAGTTGCTGAGTGCCTCACTAGGTAGCTGAGGCTGGCCGCGAACCCGGATCCTCCGGTCTCAGCCTCCCGAATGCTGGGATTACAAGCGTGCGCCACCACGCCCGGCTTCGTCTGTGGATATCTTTACCTGTAATATGCATGTCTTGTAAATAGCATATAGATAATGCTTTTAATCCATTTTGCCATTTTACGTCTTTTAATTAGAGAATTAAGGCCATTGATATTCAATGTAATTTTTGAGAGATGATTTATAATTCCTGTCATTTCGAGTTGTATTTTCAGTTTGAGATAGTTTTATTCTTCTTAGTTCATTTGATGGACTTCATCCTTTTCCTTGTTCTGACATTCATTTTTATTTCTTTGAGTATTTTCTCTAGTGCCGGTCTAGTAGGCATAAATTCTTTCAGTTTCTTTTCATCATGGAAGATTTTTATTTCTCCATTAGTTTTGAAAGATATCTTTGCTGGGTGTAGTAATCTTGGCTACCAGTTGTTTTTTTCAAGGTTTGAAATACATTGCTCTAGACCCTCAAGGCATTTGTGACTTGGCTTGAGAAGTCTAGAGTGATTCTTAATGTTTAACCTCTAAATGTCATTCTGTCTTTTACTCTCAATGAATTTAAAATTTTCTCCTTGGCTCTATGTTAGTCAACTTGAATTTTATGTGACGTGGTGAACTACTTCTCTCATGTTGTCTGTCTGGATTCTTTATGTCTCCTGTTCCTGTGTGCCAACCTCAGTTTCTATGTTTGGGAAGTTCTTTGATATTTCTCTAAAGAGGTTTTTTATTTCTTTGATTTTGGCTCCTAGACCCTCTTCTACGCCTATTATTCTTAGATTTGCTTTTTTAAAATTATTCCAAATCTCTTGGATGTTTAGGTTGTCAAATTGTTTTTTCTATATTACAGACTATGTGTTCATTTTTTAATGTGCCATTTTCTAGGAGTAGAACTCTGTTTTCTGTGTGGTCTAGTCTGACCTTGATGGTTTCTGTTGAAGTTTTTATTTCATTCTTTACATTCTTCATTTTCTTCAGACTTCTTTTTTTATTCCTATTCAGGGTATAGGTTTCTTTGTTAATATGATCTTTCATATCCTTTAGAATTTCTCTGACCTCATTTCTAAAATTTTGAATCATATCAATAATTAAAGTTATGGCATTCTCTGTAGCTCTGAGTTGGTGAGTTCTGTTGTAGAGTTGTGGTGTGGGAGCTCATTGTTTCCTTGATATTCTTACATTTGTATATTTATTGTGTTTTCTCTCTCTCTGTCCTCCGTCTTTCTCTCGCTCGCCCTTCCTCCCTCCCTCCCTCTCACTCTATGGAGTTCCTATGCCTTATTGTTTTCCCTTTATGATGTACCCTGTTTTGGAGGCAAATATTTACCTGAAGGTATGTCTTAAAAGAGAATAGTCTCAACAACCTTACGAGTAGTCACAACTTCCTGTTAAGTATTCTCACCCTGTGATACCACTTCTGTGGTCTGTATCCTATATCCCCCAGGTGTTCTGCCAGTAGACTTCCAGAACTGGGTTGCAGCTACTCCAGGACTTTGTCCACCTGCTGCAGTGGTGGCATTAATGGGTCACAGACATTAAAGACTGGGCACCCACCTGTCACCATGCTAATAGGGAATCGCCTCGGCAGTGCTTTCTGTGCTGTCTATGTCTTCTGGTGCAGTCTCGTAGTCTTCTGTGTGTGGGGTGGGGGGTTGCTCCACCTGTCAGCTGGAATCTTGTTAGTATCCAGAGGTCTGTGTGTATCTGGCCCAGTCCCAGCAGTAGGGATTTAGAGGAGTCAGTTGTTATATACAGAGGCAAACTATCATGTAAACAAGGGTAAAGGATGAATGAAGAGGAAGAGGATAGAGTGAAAGATACAAGAATAGAAAAAAGTGGAAAATAGAGTCAAGTAGAAAAACATGTTTTTTAAAAAGAAAGCAAAATATAATAAAAATAAACATTAATTATGAAGAAAAATTCTAGTAAACAATATGGAACATATAAAAATAGTGATAAAAATGGAAAATATAAGGCACAGGCAAACAAATACAGTGGGATGTAATCAGACAAACAAAACACACACAAGAAGAAAAGAAAAGGAGAAAAAAAAAGGGAACCTTAAGAATTACTTGATAGGAAGTGAGTTTAATTTCCCTATTGGCTAGGAGTTGAATATGGTGACTTTGAATAGCCACTTGCCGGGTTTTTCTTTCTTCTTGGATTGATGCCTCCTTAGAAGAGATGTAAATGCTGCTCCCAAGCTCTGATTCAAGGCCCTTCTCCCCTGCCTGCTCCGTTTCTGGCCACATGGGTTTCATTTGAGTGTTGTGGAGGGTGGAGGGGGTGGCAAGCCTGCTCAGCTGGGGAGCCAGAGGCAGGCAGATGGGGGTGGACGGTGGGATGGACGGTGGAGCAGATTGGAGGAGTGAGGGTATTACAACCTCCTGAAGAGAGGGTTGGACTGCGGTGGGCTGAGTGTCTGCTGCTTGGAGGATTCCTCGGTACTTTGCTAATGGGGTGGAGTGAGGTGGAAGAGCAGGTTGGTGCTGACTGGCCACAGAATCCCTCAGCTACTTCTGGCTGCTTGAGAAAAACACTTCTAGACCAAAGGTATAGCTCAGTGGAAGGGCGCCTGTACAGCATTCACAACGCCCTAGGTTCAGTCCCCAGCACCACCAAACACACACACACGCACACACACGCACACACACACACGCGCACACGCATGCACACACACACGCACACACCTCTCCCACTCTGCATCTGACACCTGCTTGGGTCAGCCTGGATATTCCCTACCTTTTAAGGCCCAGGTGTTGCAGGTGGTTCCCTGTCGCATTCCCCTTCAGCTGGAGCCTTCCTACTAGCTGGGAAACTCCATGCAAGAGTCAGTCTCCCGCCCCAGCGCCAGGCCCCCGCCCACAAAGACACGGTATTTCCTCCACAAAGACACGGTATTTCCAGTTGGGCGCTGGACCTGGGTCTGCCTGCGAGCTCTGGGCTCAGCACTCTCCCAGGAAAGGGATGGATTGGCCTGTGACTTCCAAGCCCAGGCTTCTCCTCAGAATTTCCTGTGCAGCGTGTAGCCACATCCAGTGTGTATTCCCATCATCTCGGCAGGTGCCCTGTTCTCTCCAGTGTGTTTTCCCGTCATCTCGGCTGCCCAACCTGGCCGTCTAGGGAGGGATGGACGGTGCATGCGGGGGCCCTGTTCTCTCCAGTGTCGCTGGTCAGGTGTTCTTGAGGGTTTCCAATTCCATGTCTGGAACCCTCCCGGTCTGTGGAGTAAATCTCAAGGAGCTAGCTTTGAGATTTTCCACAGTTTCCAAAGTTCCCGCCATTCAACGGTGCTTCCTTTTCCATGCCTCAGCTCGCTCAGGGACTTACTGCTTTTTTTCAGCCTTGGTGTTTAAATGTGTGCTTGTAAATATTCTGGAGTTTCGCCACTTTTAGTTCCCAGCTCCCAGGAAGGTAGTCTGGGCTGTGAATTGCAGCTCAACTTGGATTTCTGTGTTGTGCCAGGGCAGGCTCACCTCAGGGTCTCACTCTGTTGCCATCTTTCCTCCTCTCCTCAGGATAATTTTTAAATACGTATTATGCATAGGTAGGTAACCTGAGTGCTTTTTAAGAAATATAAAGTTTTAATAAACTCACTTGTCATTCTAATAATAAAGTCATTTTATGCCATTAAGGTCAATATTATACTCTGCTCTTGGACATATCAGCCATGGCGCTCCTCCCTACTTGTGGAAATCCAATCACTATTTCTTGCAATAATTTTCAAATCATGCTCACATTAATGAGCACGGGGAAAAGACAAGACAGACCAGCGGAGAGGTTTGGAGGTGCCACTATCTCAATCTCAGCAAGAGTAGCTATGTTTTTATCTTCTAATTCTTATTTTCTAGATAAAGAGTATATTTTGAAGTCATTTGAAACCTACGAAGCATACTTCACTCTATGAGACTCTCCGTGTGTGTGGAACCCACAGGTCACTTTTAGGAGCATATAAGAAGGTTTTGTTTTATTCCATTTAAACATAGAAACAATTGCCTGAAAAAGCTAGGAATCAAAGAGTCTCTAGTGGAAACCTACTGATTCAGCTAGGGACTCAGGTAGGGAATACAGTAGTTGTATAATGAACTTCCTAGGCACTGAGCTATATTTTACCAGGATTGTCAAATTTCAAATTAGGACAGTAGCATACTCTATCAGCTTGTTGGTGCCAGAATCAGAGTTAATCAGCATTTCTAACATCTTGATTTAGCTGTACTTCTTTCCACAAGAGGATAGTTACTACAATTAAATTTTTTTTCTTTTTTTGTGGTACTGAGGATTGAACTCAGGGGCATTCTACCTCCGAGCTACACCCCCAGCCTTATTTTTTATTCTTTATTTTGAAACAGGCTCTCATTAAGTTGCGGAATGCCTCACTAGGTAGCTGAGGCTGGCCTCCGGATCCTCCGGTCTCAGCCTCCCAAATGCTGGGATTAAAAGCATGCACCACCACGCCAGGCTCAATTAAAATTTGAGATGGAGAGATAAATGTTTATTTTTGTGGACTATGCCTTAATATTTCAACTAAAGAAAAGAAATTTATCATTGAGCTACTTTATTCCATACAAATCAAGACTACATTCCATACACATTAGAATTGATTTCAACAGTCTTATCACTCTTGAACTTATTTCACAAATGAAGAATATAAATTGCTAAAAGTTCTTCTGAAATGCTAGTTTTCTACAAATGGGCTAGAATCAGAGCCATTACTTTTGAGACTATCAAAATATGTTAATATAGATGACAATTAGCAAAAACTACATACTTTAGATAAAGGACTTCAGAGATCTTGGATTCCTTATGTGACCCTACATAGGTCTTCCATTGCTTGGCACATAGTAGTACTCAATACATATTGGTTGTATTAAATTTATTGAAAATTTAATAACTTCGTTACTTGATGTAAAAATAACATGTGAAGCAAGGGGATGCATTTGAAGATTTCAGATGAGGGAAGTTACTGTTTGGAAATATCAAGTACTAAATCAGGATTATCTTCTGGATAAGACATAGGAACTAGTATAATTTGGGGAACCCACCACTCCTAAAATAAAGTTTTTATTTTTTCTCGGATTCCTACACTGTCTTCTTCTGGAGAAACATGGCTGACATTGGTTCCGTTCTAGCTAGTAGTCTTATGACCTTGGACAGGTCTGTTTCTTCTTTTGTAATAAGGATAATAATCACCCTACAAGTTTGTAGTGAAATTAAATGACTAATGTTTATAAAATGCCTCACCCATTATGTTAAAAAATATTAGCTCTATTAGGCACCTGATCTAATACTATTTCCTTCCATCAAATACTTAGAAAGATAATTTAAAATGCAAAATCTCTCTGTTTCATGTACTTAGTCTGTTTCAAAGTTTAAATGATAGTAGAAAAGATCTTGATTCCCAGAGGATACTATAACTCAGACACCTATATACTTTACCAAAAAAAAGACACAAGATAAAATATAAACTCATTGTACTTATAGTTAACTTTATTAATTTCTGCAGTAGACTTAATTAGAACTTTTAAAATTGATTTCGATGTACGCCATATGAGGGATCTAGAGCTGGATTTAGACCAAAAGCCATGAAGCTTTTGGGATCGAGCAGCCTGGTTTGGAACAGAACTTGGAGTCCTTGATTTGCTACAACACAAAAGGCTTCCAGAGCCTTGTCCTTTCTGCTTTGCTGCCTTCCTCCCTGTTATTTGACAGTGAAGCTTTCATTTTATTTCTAACTAAAGGAAACTTTCGTAAATTATTAAAGAGTTTGTTTTAATATGCTTCTTCCTTTGCAGTCTTTGGATGGATTTTAAAATTGAGCACACTTGGGATGGTTTTCTAGTGAAGCACGAGCCAGTGTTTGTAAGACTGACTCCAGGAGACGGAGGAGTCATGATGGAAGTCAGTGCCCCATTTTTCAACGATCCTCCAGCCCCAAGCGGAGAACCGGGAAAGCCCTTCACTGAACTGTGGGATTATGAAGGTAAGTGGAAGTACTGTGTTTTATTACAAACATAAATCTTTTTTATAATAACCTCTCACGGAACCATTATATTATCTTGCTCCTGGGAAGTGACTGCTCTCAGCAACTGACAGGTGCAGTGCCTGATATTTCCAACCAATCTCTCACTCTGACTTTTTCTCCGTTACCTGGGTGACTTCAACTATATAACCAGAATAGTGAAAAATGGCGATTGCAAATCTATGCTTTTAGATTGCTGCCATATTTCCTTCATTTACTTCTATAATGTAATCTGAGAAGAGTTCCCGTACCTGGTATGTCTTTAAGTATCTTCAAATTGCCACTGTAACCTTACAGACCTTCTTTATGGAACTTTTTGGGTATTTTACTTATTGTAGAAACACGTCAACTTCAACATGGAATTTAGTTTTGACTTTGTACTGGTAAGTAACCTTCCCTGTCAAATTAAGGTTATAAAAGCATGCTATCAAATTACATACTTTCAGGTTTGTTCTGGGATCCCCACAAATACTGCAGCCTAATCACGTTGCGAGATTCATTATTCTTTAATACTCTTCACGATGCCTCTAGGACAAAGTTCAAAGCCTTCCTGTAAGCTTTCAGTATACTGATGAATCAGGACGCCATATTCAGCCAAAAGCTCTTGACTTGTGACAGGCTAATGGCCTCACTGTCCGTGCATGTCATCACCCACGCACCATCTCATTCTGCTTCCTCTGCCTCTAGTGCGCATAGTTTCAGTCTAATTCAGTCCTATTCCTTCAAAAGTGCCTACGATGAGCTTTCTAGTCAATACTAATATCTTTCTCTCTAACACTCGTATAGTTTTATGGTGGATCTATACAGGTGTCCCTCCAAAAGCTCATGTGTTAGAAGCACTGTCTCCAGGACGGGAAGGTTTAGAGTGGTGCGTGGCTGGGGAAGTAGCCCACCAGCCTTGAGGACTGTCCCCTCCCCACACCTCCCTCTTCCTCTGCTTTCTGGATGCCACGAGCTGAGCAGCTCTCCTCTGCCAAGCGCTGCCACCGTGACGTTTGGGCCTTGGAGTTAGTCCACCATCGACTGACCTTCTGAGACCATGAGCCCAAACAGACTTTTCTTCTTCTAAGTTTTTTTTTTCAGATATTTTGGTCACAGTAACAAAACGGACTAACATATATAACATGCCCTTTGTCAGTGTTAACTTGTCTTATTTTAAACATATGCCATTTTTCATTGACATAGACCTTGTATACTAGGCTTCTCATGATATACACACTGACCTGACCTCTACTGAGATACTAGTCTCCAAACACAACAAATTCTAATCTCAACTCATCTCCTTTTCTTAGAAACCTACTCCTTTCCCTAACTTCCCAATCTCAATCAATGATGCTGGCAAGACCTCATATCACCAAATAGAGAAATAATGAAATCTTTCCAAAATATCCTTCCCTCTCACTCTCCATTTTGGATTTATTTACTCATGCCTCAGCTTCACATCCTAAATGTTTCTCATTCAGTATCTGGTCTTCATCCCCATTGTCCTTGCTGTAAGTTAGGCCTCCATCAGCTTTTACCTTTGGTTAATTCAGAGCTTTCTAACTAGTCATTTTCCCTTAAACCCATCCTTCACTTGGAAGCCAGAGTGAGCTATCTAAAATCAAAGTTGAAACTTCTCCTTCAGCTAAAACCTTCTCATGTTCCCTGCCCCCTCGAGACAAGTTTTAATGAGCCAGGCATTATGGTGCACACTTACAATCCCAGTACTTGGGAGACTGAAACAGGAGGGTCATCGGTTTAAGGCCAGCCTCAGAAATTTAGTGAAACCCTCAGCAACTTAATGAGGTGCTGTTTAAAAATAAAAATAAAAAAGTGCCTGGGGAGTAGCTCAGAGTCTCCAGTACCTCCTACACTCACACAAAGATAAAGTTTTACCCATCTTAATATGATTACTGTACAGGATTTTCTATGACCTTGCCCCCTTATTCTCTCTGTAGCATCATCAGTTTTCCTACATTTTGCCTAGTAAGACTGAACTACGTCCAGTTCTTTAAATAAGGCACAAAGTTTCCCAATTATGCGCCTCTGTTTATATGGTTCTCTCCCCCTTGGATGCCGTTTCTACCACCCTTCACCCAGCTCCAACTCATTTTTCAAAGTGGAGCTTAGTTAGCACCTTCTCTAGGAGTCCTTCCCCAAACCACTCTTTTGAGCTAAGAGTCTCTTTTCTTTTTTCCTGAAGCAATCCATACATCTCTCCATTTTTGAGCTTTTATTAAAACTTACCACATCAGTATCTTCTTAGATTATGAGCTAATCCAGGCACTTCCAGAATCTGATAATATTTAATATGGAGAAGCTGCAAAAAATGTTTGTAATGAAAGAAAATAGAATGCGAAAGGGGCTGGGTGCCAGGGAGAGACACCGACTTATTTTAACGTATTGGCTTGTCCAACTGTGGAGGTTAGCAAATCCCAAATCTGCACAGCAGGCCTGCAGGGAAGAGGTGATGCTGCCTGTTACAGTTTAAGTCTGTTGGCTGCCTGCTGGTCTGTTGACAGAACTCCTCCCTTGGAAGTGAGCAGTCTTTTCTTTTTTTTCCATTAAAGCTTTCAATTGATTAAATTATAGCTGCCCTCACTGTGGAGGGTGATCTGTTTTACTAAAAGTCTAGTGATTTAAACATTAATTTCATCGAAAAATACCTTCACAGAAACATCTAGAATAATGTATGACCTATAGAATTGTCAACTTGATGTACAAAATTAACCATCACTATAGACATTTTCTTTTTCCAGTAATGGGGATTGAACCCAGAGCCTCATGCATGCTAGGCAAGTGCTCTACCATTGAGCTACATTGCCAGCCCTCATATTAGACATTCTACTTTGTTTAGGTAAAATGTTTAGAAAGGAACAGTTGGATTCTCTGAATTATTAATGGGGCTATATCTCTATCTTAGCTATTTTATTATAAAAATAGCATGTGGAAACTAGAAAATTTTAAATGTCTCCCCATAAAGGATTAGATGAATTAAATTATAACACTCTACAGAAGGATACCATGCAATCATTAAAAGAATATATTTATATACTGGAAAGTTTTTAAAATGAAAACAGCAAGTTCTAGACAAGTATTATTCCATGTTCATTTTTTAAATACCTAAACAGATAAAATAGTTTGTAGAAACACAGAAAAAGCCTGTTAGATTTTAGACCAAAGGGGGAAGAAAGAACTTTGAATTTTTGCTTCATATGAATTTGTATTGTTCTAATTATTTATAAGACAGTTGTAGTACTTTCATAATTAAGTAATTTTAAAAATATCATGTGCATAGAAAATTCCAGGAAATAATAATAATAACAAAGACTGCCTAATGGTATTCCATAATCTTTTTTTTTTTTTTGGCACATTTTGTAGATATCTAGCTATAGACACACATGCACATTTCTCTAATTGGTACATTGCAGTTATACATCATATTGAGGTTACAAGTGATATAAACGTATATGCACATTTTAATTCCATATACATGTAGTTGCTGCGTTGTCATCTACCTATCAAGTAATATGAATATCTTCCCATTGAACAACTGTTTAACTGTAGCTTTGATTTTAGTGCCTCCGTAGTGTTCCATTGCATGGGACTTATTTATAATTTATCAGCTCTCTTGAATACTTGGAGATTTCTTTATAAAGTAGAAGATAATCCTATATAAGATATAACCATTTACATCACTTCTAATTTTGAGCAATACTATGATGAATAGAACTATGCTTCTAGCCGAGCGTGGTGGCGCACGCTTGTAATCCCAGCATTTGGGAGGCTGAGACCAGAGGATCTGGGTTCGCGGCCAGCCTCAGCTACCTAGTGAGGCACTCCACAACTTAGTGAGACCTTGTTTCAAAATAAAGAATAAAAAAAATAGGGATACGCTCAGAGGTAGAATGCCCCTGAGTTCAATCCCCAGAACCAAAAAGAAAAAAGAACTATGCTTCTTTTTCTAATTTGTTTGATTAATTTCTTTAGGATAAATTACTAGAAAAAGGTAACTGGATCAAAATCTGTCTATGTGATATTATTGATTTCCCTATGACCTCAGTAGAACAGTCTTTATAAATCTTTTTAATCTATGGCAATCTGATATAGGAGAAAATTGATGATGATTTATTTCCTACATATTTCTTCTTCCAGGCAATGTCTATTTATTTTGCTTCTTTTTATACCAGTTATAGTATGGCAATTTAGAAAACTTAGTCAATTCATTTTATACTCTAAAGGAATATACAAATTATTGTTGAAGCAGAATTAAATTTCTTAATATGTCATATTTCTGTTTTCAAAGTTGTGGAAGCATTTTTCTTGAATGATGTAACAGAGCAATATTTAGAAGTTGAACTGTGTCCGTAAGTATAAAATATTTTTTCTTAATCATTACTATATAATTTGAACACATCATTTTCTAATTAAGTCATATGGTTATGGTGAAGCTCACTAATTCTAGCTCACTGGAGTGAATGCTAACTTGAATTATCTGAACTATATACTTTCACCATCAAGTACAATGCATATATTTTGAATATATGCTTAAAATATATCCCAAATGTTTGAATATTTTGAGTCAATGTTATTTTTAATTTATGAGTATAGTTGTTTTGGTAATCAATTTGAAGATAATTTTTTTTGCAAAATGAAAAATCAATATACAACAAAAATCTTTCCCTTATTATTCTATAAATTTACTATTAACTGTTCATAAATAAAGGGAGGCATATAGATATAATGAATGTAACTACACAGTAGCTATTGTATATATAAAATTAATAAATTTGTTTTGTAGTACTGGGGATTGAACCCAGGGACATTCTACTTCTGAGCTACACCCCCTGCTCTATTTATTTTTATTTTGAAACAGGGTCTCACTAGGTTGATGAAAGTCTCACTATTTGCTGAGGCTACTGTACTCGAACCTGCAATCCTCCTGTCTCAGCCTCTCAAGTACTGGCTGGCTTAAAATTAATACATTTTAAAAGTTAACATCCTCAGAGCAGTTTGGTTTCATATACATCAGGATAGTTAATAACCAAAAATCACAGTTTTGCCTCAAGCAGATAATTCCTGTAACATAATTGACTTCCAGGAAAGCAACAAGAAGAATACTGTTGTTTTAATTTGCAAGAAGTTTTACTCCTCCTAGGATAATCCTAAAACTGCACAAAACCAACAAAAATAACCAGAGGATTTTAAAATGGAAAAGAACTCTTGTCTTCTGCTAGAATACCTTCCTGAAGGAAATCTTCCCTTGAAAATTCACAAAAGACAATCTATATAGAAATATTTGATAGTCTTTTCCAGAGATGGAAAATTTGCTTCACGTAGATATGTGAAATCTTTTGACTCTTACTAAACTGGCTAATCCCAATTGTACATTCTTATTAGAGTTTCATCTTGAGAATATATTGTGTTTCTTTTTGAAAGTGAGACTTGGTGTCTGAATTAGCGGTTGAGAGCAGGAAAACACAAGAGGCAGACATGTCCAGGACAGTTGTGTGAGAATATAGATACAGGTTAAGATCTTTGGCTTGTTGACTAGTCTTAGTCCAACTGTATTTTGTATCTTCCAAATGAGCCTCATACCAGTTTCCCTAATGAAAATAAGTTGTTATATTCAAACTTGGACATTGGTCCCAGCTTCCCTTAGAGTACTTTAATTTTTGAAATTTGTTTTTTATAAACCCCAAATGATACAGTATCTCTCTACTTCCTTTACCTTCTTCACATCTAACCAAATGAAATACTTTATATGATTTCTTATTTAAAGACTATTAAAAGGAATCCTATCACATGAACTTTACGAATTTGAAGGCAGTTATGTGGGAAATGGTAAACGTAAAGATGTCAAATCTAAGTAACTGAACACACTGGCTCTCCCTGTAATTATCCAATATTTGCATTGGTTCTTTTAATTACTTAGAAATTTAAATATAAGCACACACATTTCATATATGAAAGATGGTGAAGAAAATAACATTTGTTTCTTTCAAACCCTGATGAGGCATCTTAATTTTGACAGCCATGGGCAGCATTTGGTGCTTTTACTCTCTGGAAGAAGAAATGTGTGGAAAGTAAGTATAAAAATATGAAACAAAATCCTTAAGTGTGCAAATAATATTGTGTGTTTAAAGTATGAATCTGAATATGCCTTTTGTGTTTCACATTTCTTTCCATAGCAAGAACTCGATTTATCATTTAAAGTGTCCAGAAAAGAGACACGATGGGAAGGCAAAGCTTATCTTCCCTGGAGTTATTTTCCACCAAATGTCACAAAATTCAATTCATTTGCCATTCATGGATCAAAAAATAAAAGAAGTTATGAAGCCCTTTACCCTGTACCTCAGAACGAACTGAAGCCAGGACAGAAACCTGACTTGTGAGTAGGAAATCAATGAAGATCTATGTTCCAACTCTAGAGATTGTTAGAAATTAATTATTAGCAGAGCATTAGTAACGCTTTTCGTTCCATGATGATGACATATGTAGACACCTAGTAGGGTCTTATGTTCCCTGGTGGTCCTCAGTAAATGCTTTATAGGTTAACTTTGGGCTGACATAGTCTTTCTCACAGTAGAGCACTTAGTTTTCCATAGTAGGATGAGAAAAATCTCATTTAGTTGAATGTTGCATAAGCCGATCTAGCAATAGCATTTCAAATTCATTTATGATCATTTTTAGTGCTAAATGTCCAGAAGAATCAGTGCTTCCTGGCGTGAGCAAAGGGATAATGAATCCTTTTCCTTGCTGCAAGAGAATCTATACCTCAGATATCTCTGTACTTCATATCTTTTGGTAACCTCGGAAAATAAGAATGTCAACTATGTTTCTAGGCAACATAGCTTATGATAAAAATGACCTCTAGTTGATAAATTGCATCTGTACTAAGAGTAATTTTGCGCGAACTGTAAATACAGGATGGGACAGAATGGCTTTGGAATTCCCCTTTAACTGTCGTGATCCTGTTGGGACCCCAGAAGCTATGCCTGTGGAGTTATTACAAGAGATATTGGCTTGTGTGGGGCAGCAGGCAGTTAGGCTAAGGTGTCTTCAACACTATTCCAGTCTGAATCTTGTCTCCTTGCACCTGAAGCTATCATCTAGGGAGAACATAGCTCCTGTTTGGCCTGTGAATGCTTCCTGGACTGCTGCAGGGACGGGTCCCTTTAGGGAGGAGAGCCAGGTCCTTTCCTGGGGTAAACTGTGATTCCTGTTCTGCGTGTACTCAGTATGGCCAAGGTAGTGCTTAGCTCCACAGAAGTACCCTTGTGAGCGCCACGCCATTGGTAGACTGACAGCGCTGCCTTTTACGCCTGGAATGTGCTACACGGTCCCTCCTCTCCCTGCTTGTCCTCTCCTTCCTGTCATACTTTGAACTCACTCTCCTTTGCCTTCATCTCTTCAAACATATTTCTTTATTCCACCTAACACACATCTGCCTTTTACCTTTGCTTTTCTCCTTGGTCCCGATCCTTTCTACCTCACCTCTTTCTCTAATTCTTTACTCTTGTTTACTTAACTTCTTACTGTGGGATTGATAGTTTTTATTCTAAAACTGGTCCATCCTGGCCAGATGGGCAGAAAAGCAACTGACTCAGGGCTCTCCTAGGAGGATGGCGCGTGACTCTGGCTCTTGGTCTTCCGATTCAGGCTCTCTCTTGTACGTTCCTGGCGGCTTCCCCCAGGTGGAAGGATGGGTACACATTGGCCAGGGCAGAACCAGGTCCCAGTGATTCCCCATAGAACAGAGTTCGACCGCATGTTAAATAAGCCTTTCTCGCCTCACTGAGCCAGAAGAGAAAGCTTCACAATAGTTAAATGTTTTTTCTGGAAAGAAAAGATCAAAGATTAGTGCTCTTATACGTTAACCTCCCTCGCTTTGGCCAAAAAGTTAAATAAGTCTGTTCTCTAATAAGGAGATGAAACTTTTTAAAACAATTGCTTATATGACTGAAATAAATGATACCAGTTTGCATACAAAGACATATGCAAGAGTAGCATATGATTTGTTTAACGCTAGATGGAATGATTTAGGTTCTGGGAGTTGATTTTTATTTCTCCCTTCAGCTGTGAAAGAGCTATTTGCAGAATTGAGAGGAGAATGGTTTGAGATGTGGGTGAATGTTTTCAGAGCTGAGTGTTTGATAGCTAGGCTGAGAAAATTGTATATATAAAATACGTCTTACCTTTGGTATTTCTTAAAATAGAATGTTGTCCTATCACAGATGTGACAAAATAAATAGCTCTGCAGGACCACTATTTCACCAATGCATAATTCATTTCAATCCCCACCTTCCTTTCCTTTGCTTTTAGCCATCGTCTAGAATATTTCAAATCTTTCAGTTTCAACACACTGCTTGGAGAAGGATGGAAGCAACCAGAATCAGACCTATGGCTAAGAGAGAAACCTGATGTACAGGAATATAATAGATAACCACATGGATCACATTTCTTCTCACCTTTTAAGGTGAGCCAATAAGCACAATCACTTTTAAGACACCAGGAACCCGTGTCAACAACAAATATTTTCAACAGAGGTCACGGGAAATGTAAATCTCTGTGGCAAATTGTGTATGGTTAATAAGAAAATAGAAAGTTTATAGATAACTTTATCTATCAGGTTAACGTGTTTCTCAGAGTCAGGAATTAGTCCAGGAATTATGGTGTCAGTGAATTCTGCATTCCCCCTTGTATTGCCGTCTCCCCTGACATCCCTTACCCTGTGAACCAAAGTCATTATTTCTCTCCCTACTTCCTTAACTTCAGCCAGCCTGAGAGTAGGAAATCTTATTTGGACATTTTTAAACTCCTTGTAATGTACAGTATTTTTTTTTTACTCTGGACCTACTATCCATTCTTGAAGTTAATAAAAATAGCGACCTAGTACAGTTGAATAGGAGATCCCTATCTGTTAAGACAACATTGAGATACACGAATTACTTAACCAGCTGTCTTTTCTGTCTCGAGACTGGTTTTACTCTGCAGAAATGAAGTAGCCTTGAATTCAGGCAATAGACTCTGCTTTCAATTACAAAGAAATGACATTTTCTTGAAACAGGATGTCAAAATGTCTTATTTTATTTTATAAATGGCAAGCATTCTTAGTCTAGAATTTTCAAATATTGTGTTATAATATTACAGAATTGAAGCCTTCCAGTAGGATCATCTATGAACTTCTCCACCAAACTTAGGCCTTCCCCTACATGTTAACCCAGAGGCCAGCAGTCTTATAGAAGACGAAGTTTTATTACTTATACAGACACCTAGTTGCCTACCCAGCAGTATACCCACTCCTCTTCTTCTTTACCAAGAGAAATGGAATATTAGAGGCTCTGCTTAGAGACTACATTTTCACAAAGACAAAAAACTATATATGTCCTCATCCTCTTTTGCAGATAGAAATGACAAAACAGTCTAGGTCAACAAGATGGAAGAGTAGCTCTATGCCATGTAACATTTTGGCTAGCAACAGACTGCATACACCAGTCCCATAAGATTATAACTGAGCTGAAAACTTCCTGTGGTCTGGTGATATCAGAGCTATGGTAACGCTGTAGCTCAGCACATTACATGTTCATGGCACTGCTGCCAGTCATATAAAATTATACCACATACAATTATGCACAGTACAGAACACTTGATAATGATAATCAATGATATGTCACTGGTTTATGTGTCTACTATATTATAATTTTTATAATTAAGAGTCTATTCCTCCTACTTTTTAAAAAACAGTTTATGGCAAAGCAGTATGCTGTGTTACACCAACAGCAGCCTCGTATGCTTGTGTTTACAGCATCTCTTGATTGCATCAAAAGGCCACATCGAGTGATTTATACCATTTAGGTTGATGTAAACACACACTATAATGTTTGCGCAATGACAAAATCACCCGTAGACACCTGTGGACACATCTCTGAGAACATGTCCCTGCTGGTAAATGAAACAGGACTATCTGACTATCTGAGGTTCAAGAAAGATGTTTTAAATGTGAAAGACTCAGCTTCTACAAAGCTAAACCAGCACTTTTTGTACTTTGCCTTTGTCTTCCTTTTCATGAATTACAACATTGACACTTGAGGCAGCAAAATAGCTATGTGTGACAACAGGAGACAACGTAGGGATGCTGAGTAGGACGCTGGTTACGAGTTCTGCAGTACAGTGATCTGTCCTGTCTGCGCTGCCTGCCTACAGACATTTTGATACGTGAGGAAATGGCCCGATTTCTTTACACAACTTTAAAAAACTGTTTCTATTACATGTAGGCAAATTCAGTTGCTAACAAAAACATTGTTCTTCCTGGAAAATGTGATCTGTGTCTCTGCTAAGGTCAGAAATAAGGCAAACATGTCCACTCTTTTTACTCCCGTTCAACATCATGTTAGAAGTTTTAGCCAGTGCAGTGAAGGAATAAATAGAAGTGGAAGACAAATATGCAAAGAAAGAACTTTAAATTTAAAATATATGTGTTACATTTGAAGTTACAGCTTGTAGATTATTCAAAGGAATAAACAACAAATTTCTAGAAATAAAATGAATTTAACAAAGTTGAGAGAGACACAAGGTCAATATATAAAAATGAGTCAATTCTATTTTAATATATTATTAATGATTTAAAGTTCAAATCTATTTATAATAGCTTTAAAAACATAAAATAACAAGGACCAAATATAACCAAAATGTCTAAAACCTCTATACTGATTAGATTAGGTTCAATGGTATTAAAATTTCCCCGAATTAATCTATAGATTAATGTAATCTCAGTTAAAAATCTCAAAAGACATTTTGGGGGTAAAAATTTGAGTAAAAATAAAAACTGGCTCAAAATTTATATAGGAGCCAGGCGTGGTGGCACACACTTGTAATCCCAGTACTAGGGAGGCTGAGACTGGAGGTGCCAGGTTCGCAGCCAGCATCAGCTACTTAGTGAGGCCCTCCTCAACTTAGTGAGACCCTGTTTCAAAATAAAGAATAAAAAATAGGACTGGGGGTATAGCTCGGGGGGTAGAATGTCCCTGGGTTCAATGCCCAGTACACCAAAAAAAAAAAAAAAAAAATTTATGTAGGAATGCAAAGGACCTCAAATTGCCAAGACTATTTTGAAAAAAGACTTATATTTGAAAAAGTACTTACATCATCTGATTTTAAGACTTTATTAAACTTCAGTAATGAAGACAGAATAACATTGGTATAAGTTTATATAAGTGTATCAATGGAACAGAATAGGGAAACCAGAAAGAGACTAAGTTTATACAGCCAGTTGATTTTTCACAAAGGTGCCCATGCATTTAAAACAGGGGAGGGTGGTCTTTCAACAAATGGTGCTGGAAGAACTGGGAAGACATGGAAGAAAATGAACCTTGACCCCTACTTAACTTCATACAGCTAAATTAACCTAATGTGACTAGTAAAAAAAAAAAGAATTCTAGGAGAAAATCTTAATAATACAGGACATTTTTTCTTAAATACAGGACACGAAAAGCACTAATGAAGAAAAAATATGATAAATTTGACTTCATCAAAATTACAGACTTCTGCCAATCAAAGTCCACTCCATCAAGAGAGTGAAGAGGCAAGCCAAAGGTTGAGAGAGAAAATATTCAAAATATATGTATCTGACAAACTTTACCCAAATCATATAAAGAGCTCCTACAAAGCTATTAAAAAAAGGATAAACCAATCAAAACGATCAAAAACTTGAATAGACACTTCATTGGAGAAAATATACAAATGACCAAGAAGTATATACAAAGGCTGCCAACTTTACTTGTCATCAAGGAAGTACAAATCAAAACCACAACCAAATATCACTAAATGACTAAAAAAAAGAAAAAAAAAACATACTAAATGACTAAGTGGCTAAAATTTAGAAAGTACCAATGAGGATGTGAAGTAACGAGAGCTCTCATACAGTTGTAGGTAGGAGTATAAATGGTAAGCTCATTTTGGAAGACTGTCTGGTAATTTCTAATTAAGTTAAACACACACCGCCTGTGAAGCAGATACACTGTACAGCTGTTGTCATCTTATCTGAATCTGGTGAGACAGAGCACCTGGCACACAAGTCACGCGAAGCCGATCTATTAGGTAGGCCGCAAGAGGCAACAGAAACAGGATTTCTTACAAGCCGGTCTCCCAAGGCTCGAGCAAGCTGCCTGGAATTGATGAAGGCCCATCTGCATGAACCCACTTGCCCTACAGCTGAGGGCCCTGGAAAACTTCTCACTGGGAGGTATACCACAGGGTCACAGGAATCTGTGGGCTCAAGTACCGATCTTGTTTCTGGAAGGCAGTGGAAGAGAGGTTATGCTATTTGGCCAGTCCCTCCCTGTCTTAGAAAGTTACATTCCCAGCACACTCTACAGTTATTCTTGAGAACTACAAATGAGACAGTGGAGAAAAGGGTTTAGTAATGCCATCCAGAGAAATGTCCTATACGGTCTCAACCATTTAACTCTTAGATAGATATCCAAGAAATATGAATGTTTGTAGCAGCCTTATTCGTAATGGCAGAAAATTATAAACAGTTAAGTTTCCAGTCATAAAAGAATCGATAATAAACTACAAGATAGTCGGACAATAGATGTGTTAATTTTCTGTTACTGTGACAAAATGCAAGACATAATTGACTTAAGAAGATAAAAGGGTTTTTTTGGCTTATGGTTTCAGAGGCTTCAGTCCATGATCACTTGACCTCTTTGCCTTTGGGCCTGTCATGAGGCAGCATATAATGGTGGGATTACGTGGTGGAAGAGGCCTGTTCACCTCACAGCAGCCAGGAAGCAAAGAGAAAATAAGGGTGGGGGGTATGGTCCAAACATTCCCTTTAAGGGCACGCTCCAGTGACCTAATTCCTTCCATTGGGCCCTCCCTCCTGAGGGTCTCACCACCTCCCAGTAGCACCACAGGCTGGTGCCCAAGCCTTCAGCACATGTGTGCCTTTGGGCATCATTAAGGGGTGGGGTGAAAAAGGGACTACTGATACAAATGGAGCTCAAAAATTATGTTGAGCAAATAAGCCAGAATAACATACTGTATAATTATTTTCATATTAAAATCAATTACCAGCAAAACTAACCTACGAGCCGTAATCAGAATAGTGGTTGCTCTGAGTGAAGGTAGGAGAGTCCGTTTGCCTGGAAAAGAGGCACAAGGGGATTTTCTGGGATGATTGAAATATTGTATATTTTGGTCTGGATGATGGTTAGATAGTTGTACTCATCTGTCAACATTTCTTGTACTGCATATTAACATTTGGGGTTTTTTTACTATCTGTAAATTGTACCTTAATAAAAAGAAAACTAGCTGAAATTAAATAGGGTTAACTTCAAGTTTACATTGAGTCTATATTCATTGAACAATCACTAGTGCTACATAAATGTGGTTGACATCCTCTTTCCACTTTATCTCTGAAAAGAGCTGGCATAAGAAAAATGTTGACTTTGACAAAAGGAACTTCAAGTATCTTCGTGACTATACCATGGTGGCAGTGTTAGGCATCTTAGATAAATTCAGAAAAAAATGATAATAGCAACTAATTTATTTGGTAGAGTGATAGTCTGCCAGTTTGGGATAGCAAGGGCATATCTAAAGTAATCTAGGGTGATTTATTTATAAATTACCAGAAGTAACTTAATAATGCATATAAAGCTATCAAAACGAAACTGAAATATATTTTAGAGTATCCTGATTTAAGAAGTGAATCAATCACTTTGAATCACAAGCTCAGATATAAATCATAGCTACTTAATAGTATTGGGAAAAGTAAAGCACAAAAATAGATACAAGTACAACCATATAAAGTGGAATTTCAATATTGTGGCTTGTGAGCTTTCTAAAAGCTGTCACGCGTCTCTTTTTGCCTAAGATGGTTTTCAAAATAACTCAACTTTATTTCATCTAGACAAGAAATATTTTCTTTTCTCCCAAAACCAAGCAAGCAAAAAACCCTCAACATGATATAAACGTTTTCTTCTGAAAGGAGCATGGCCATTCAACCACAGAATTTTGGAAAGTTTGTCCATTTGTTCAATACTATTAATGTACCCTATAGAAACTTAATATTTGAAAATGGGTGTTCACAATAGCTGTTTTAAATGTTTTCCAGTTTCAGGACCATGGAAGAATAATCGTTCCTTTGTTTAAAATATGCACAGATGCATTTCCTTGCGGTATTTTGAATTGCTCACTCCAGTGGAAGCAGATTCTTTTCACACCGACTAAATAGATCACACCGTATCTATTTATTCAGGTCCTTTCTCATGCTTTTTCCCAACTCCAGTAAAGTGTAAGTCACAGTCCAGAGAGAAATATGCCTTTTATTTTTAGCTCCAAACTCCTCTTTAAAAAAAAAAAAAACATTACAATGTTTTTGTCACAGAGAAAACTAATTATTACACCTCCTCCTCCTCTTTTTTCTCCCCCTCCTCTTTCTTTCTTTCTTTCTTTTTTTTTTTTTTTTTTTTTTTTTTTTTTTTTTTTTTTTTTTTTTTTTTTTTTTTTTTTTTTTTGTTTGTTTGTTTGTTTGTTTTGGGGGGATAGAAGACAATGAATATAATTTATCTGATATTTAAAAAGAAAAAGGAGCAGTAATGATGGTAATAAGCCCTCAGCACTTCTACTCAGGTCTCGAAGCCCAAGGATTGGCCCTTCTCTCCCATTTAAGTTCCCAGAGTGTTCACCTGATGCCTTCTTAGCGCACGCATCGCCCTGGGCAGAAGCTCGTCTGCCGAGCCTCCCAGCTCCTCGGCCTAACTCTCTATTTCCACATCTAATTGCAGACAGTGAGCTAGGGCAGCTGCCCGGGCTGCACCGTGTCTCCCTTGCTTCCTGCGCCCGGGGCCTTTCTGCTCTGCGGCCTCCACTGTGTGGACTGTCTGCAGGAACCCAATCAGCCATTCTGCCGCATGCGCTACCTTGGTGTGGGAGGGAGCTCTCATACCATGGGACCTCTCCTCACTGAGGGGAACGGGGCCAAGAGACACATTCTCCTCTTTTGCATCCCTCTGGTGGGCAATACTGAGGCCCCTTCCCCGTGGCTCCTCAAACCCACAACTCCTCACACCCCAATTGCTCAAAGCAAGGGCCAACTTAAGACACCCCGTTTGCATGGTCATACTATTATTTCTTCTTCCCAGTCCCTCACTCCTCACCCCAAATCAACCTGTGTGCAAGCTACTGTCCCTGGCTTGCTTTGGGGAGAATCCAGGCTAAGTCATTTTCTGCAGCGACTGTGGAAGCAGCCGGCCAGGAGGGGAACTGTACCACGCACGCTCCCCTCGGTGAGAAGGGCCCTGTGGTTGGTGGTAGCGACCCTGGTGTGTGTAACATTGCAGTTGCCAAGACTTGCCTAGGTAGCAGAGCGTCTTGAGATGCTAAGGGAGGTGCAGAAAGGTGAAACATCGGTGCCCGTGACGGGTGGCACTTAGCATAAAGTGGTGATAGTCAGAAGTGTGGAGTAAGCCGGGCGTGGTGGCGCACGCTTGTAATCCCAACATTCGGGAGGCTGAGACCGGAGGATCTGGGTTCGAGGCCAGCCTCAGCTACCTAGTGAGGCACTCCACAACTTAGCAAGACCCGGTTTCAAAATAAAGAATAAAAAATAGGGCTGGGGGTGTAGCTCGGAGGTAGAATGCCCCTGAATTCAATCCCCAGTACTGCAAAAAAAAAAAAAAAAAAAAAAAAAGAAGTGTGGAGTTGCCCTCTTAAAAAAAAATGTTTGTGGAAGCCTTGCAAAGGAAAATGACAGTCAACTAGAAGCTCAAGGCCCACCATGAGAGTCAGCAGGATGCACAATAGCGTTTAAAGAAATGCTCATTTCCAGCAGCTGGAGGGTAGACAAGGACGACAGCCTCAATGCGAAGGGTCGCCGAACACTACAAACCGGAAAGCTGCCTAGTCAGCAGATCTGTCAGCAACTTATGTTATCCTTCACTGATATTATAGAGAAATACCCATAAGTGCAAATTTTTAAGAACTCCTGGGAAATGGTTCGACAAATTTTGAAATTGGGAGGCAAGGAAGTCTGGAAAGGAGACACACAGACAGACTGAAGGGAAAGAGCAAAAGCGTGAGAGTCGTTGTTTCACCTCAATTTCGACTGAAGAAGGTCCACCGTACTGGAGCCCTGAACAGCCAGGAAGAACCAGGTGCACAGCGTGACTTCCCCGGTCCCTGTCAGTCACCCTCTGTCCTTGGCCACCCTGCAGCTTGTACACATGGACCCATGACCAGAATAACTTAGAGGCTGGGACAGAGGCTACGCGTGGACCCAGGACTGGAGATTTTTAATCACTGTGCTTGTTAGTCATGGACGCTCCAGTTCTCCGCAGCCCAGACTAATCCCAAGACATCGATGTGCTGCTGTCTCTCGAGGAGCCTTGCCAGGCACCTGGTGGCAAGCCGATTACATCCGACTCCTAGTTGAGTGACACGTCGGTTCATCTGGAATGTAGCAACACCTACTCAGATGTGGCTTTGTTCCCATGCCTACGGCCTCTGCCAGCACCACCAGCTGAAACTTGGGGAATGGCTGATTTACTGACGTGGAGTTCTATGTGTGTCACCTCACGTCAACTGGCCTATTTAATGGGAGATGAGATATGAAAATAGGTGTATCCCCGTGAGATCTGATGGTCTGATTACGGATTGCATTGCCTGGAGCAGCCAACCTAATAGAATGAGGAAATGAGCTAGTAAGAGCTTAATGAAGTACAAGCTTGGGACATTCCCCTGCCAAGTGGGCTACTATTCTTCAGGATGCAGTACCTGCACGGAACCAACGGCCCAGGAGCCAGGATGTTGGTATCCCTCTATACTACTCATGGTGATGTAGCCAATGATTCGCCTAGACTGAAAGCAGAGTGGGAAGGCTTCCACTAGGAGACCCAAGTTTCACTGAAATAGAAGCTATGAGGACCACCAGGTCACAGCGACTTTTTATGTCAACAATTCCTTAGGCAAATAGAGACATGATATTGGAAGAGATTGCTGACCCTGGCTACCGTCAAGAGGTAGAGTTACAGCTTTTAAGGTAGGCAGAACAGAATGTGTCCCTCCTAGGGGTTGAAGAAGCGTCTCTTAGTGCCTCCCTATGAAGTGATAACCTTACATGGGCAACAATGGCAGTTACAGCTAGACAAGGTAAAGCATCCAAGAACTGTAACCCCAGGACACTGAAGGTCTGGCCATTTCACCACTCCAACAACCTGGACCCACCGAAGAGTTTCCCCAATGTGAGAAATTAGAACTTGTGGTAGAAGGGGAGATGAAACTGTCTGTTATGCCCCCCAATGCACAAGATGTACTTTGACAAACGTACCAAAGTCAATCACTAAACTGAACTTGAGAAGGAGGGAGTGGGGCGGGAATTGGGGAAGGGTTAAATGAGAAATGTGTGCATGTATGCCTCTACCAGCTTGTACCTAACAAAGATGTATGATTACAATACACCAATAACAAAGATAGGGCTAAGGTCTTCAAAAAACCATGTGTATCAGTTATGGGCTTGTAATAAATCACCATAGCTGCAGAAGGCTTCACCAGGTCCTTTGCCTGAATTCTTTGGATGGTGGCTAGCCGTTCCCTTGAAGACTGACAGATTGGACTGGAGCTGGAGCGTGTGTGGCTCTGAGAGCGCGAGGCGGGGCTTGTCTTGCCTCTCTCTTGCATTTCACTTCCTGTCCTCACCAGCCATTGGGAAGTTCCCGTGTTTCACTCTGTGATGGCACTTCACCTCTGTAGTACTAGGTATCCCTGGCTTTCTATTTGGGGTTTTTTCTCACACCCCCACTACATGAAACTCCTGTGGAAATCTGCTAATCTACCTCGACATATGTGCAAACCTGGAAGTCAGAGGAAATGAATATTCTTGGCCGATAGGGATAGAAGCCAGTGGCTAAACACTTCCCTTCTCTGTCTTTCGGGCAGCTAATTTTGAAGTACATTTCATACAGTTCCTCAGTAGTCCCCGGTGGAATTGAGCTTTAGCTCTCTATAGCAATGATCTCATTAAAAGCTCAGCCTTAGATTGGCTTACTTTATTTAATATTTTTGTAAGATCCCCATTCACATTCCTTAGAATCACAGCCCAACACATTCCAAAATTAATGAACTGCATATTGTCCTTTAAAAAAAAAAAATTAGGCTTCACTTGAAAAAATAAAAAGTAAAGAACTTAACCTAAGGTATTTAAATCTCTCATAGCTTGAGTTTAGAATGCCCCTCCCCCCATGAAAGCTCAGGTATTGAAATCCTGGTCCCCCAGTGCAGGGGGTTCAGAGGTGGAGTGGGCAGGGGAGATGGTTCCTGGGAGGGGGTCTTGGGGACTGTGTACGCCCCTGGGCCCCCTCCTCTCGCTCTGTCTGCTTCCAGGCACCACGGCTGAGAGGGCCCTTTCCCCACCACACCCCTACCGCGGCCGCTTCTGCTTTGGAGTCAGCTGGCCATGGACTGAACCTCTAAAGCTGTGAGTCAAATAGACCTTTCCTCCTCTAATTAGTGTTTTTCCGTTATCTTGGTTACAGTGAAGGAAAAGATGACTAAAATAAACTCCAAGAGGTCGCATTTGAATTGGAGAGAAATATATTTGCCCAATCTTCTAATTAAGATTAACTCCGTGTTTCTCTCTACCTATACACATACATGTATATATGCATGTATGTAGATACACACACAAACACATATATGCATGATATATGTGTTTGTGTGTGTATATACATTTTCTGATCATTTCTTGTCTTAATTGCTTGGAAAGATCAAAACTTATAAAATTGACTATTGTTACTAGTTATTTTTTGATTAATTAATTTATTTTTTACCAACTGTCATTTGTCAGATAAAGAAGAGTAGAGCGTTTACCTGAGCTAAGATAATAGATGCATGAGGATTATAGGGAAGTAGAATTCATGGACCTATGAAAAGTGAAGGATGTCTATATAAATTTCATCTTATGATCTCATTATAAATCACTAATAATTAAAATTTTCTATGTATTGATACCCATGGGTAAATTCTATATCTGATATTTACAAATCTAATACATAAAACAAGAAAGAAAATATTGTCAAATGACATTTCACTTTACCATTCATTTGAGTTATAATAAAGTAATAGTGTCTATAATTGTAATAAAGTAATATTATAATAAAGTAACAATCTTAATTACTTATTATTTTTCAGTGGCTCTTTTTTTTTTTTTTTTTTGCGGTACTGGGGATTGAACTCAGGGGCATTCTACCTCCCAGCTATACCCCCAGCCCTATTTTTTATTCTTTATTTTGAAACAGGGCCTCACTAAGTTGTGGAGTGCCTCACTAGGTAGCTGAGGCTGGCCGAGAACCTGGATCCTCCGGTCTCAGCCTCCCAAATGCTGGGATTACAAGCGTGCGCCACCACGCCCGGCTTTTCGGTGGCTCTTAAGAGAGTCTTCTTTTATTTCTGTTAATTTTTTACTTTGCACTCTCTTGAAAAAAATCACAGATAATGCAAGGTTTAGTAAAGGCTGATTTTCTTTTGGCATCCAATCACCTGGAATATCAGTTGAATAGTATTTCTGACTCAATAATACACTAAAACTTTTAATAATGCCTAAAAGCCCTAGAGTAAAAGCACTACCTTTAACTAAAGTAAATCTTTAAAGAGATAGCTTCGCTGAAATAGAAAAATCAAACTATAAAGTCTAAGTATTCCAAGGAGTAAAAATTGGCTAAATACAAATGTATGTTTTTGAAGGATATTTGAAAAACATTTTTTAAAAAGGATAACATTACAAATAGTATGCTTTGGTATACATAATGGAAACATCAAGTATCCTGTATTCCCACCATGGATTTTCTTTTAACTGCCTGACCTTGTGCAAATTACCTCATTAAAATATATAATACTAGCTGGGGGTGGTGGTGCTCGCTTGTAATCCCAGTATTGGGAGGCTGAGACTGGAGGATCAGGGTTCGTGGCTAGCCTCAGAGACTTCGTGAGACACTCTGCAACTTAGTGAGACCCTGTTTCCAAATAAAGAATAAAAAAGTAGGGCTAGGGGTGTAACTTGGAGGTAGAATGCCCCTTGGTTCCATCCTTAGTACCATAAAAAAGAAAAAAATTTATATATATATATATATATATATATATATATATATATATTTACTTTTTGAATACTTATTTTTCAGTTATATTAAGAACTTTGCATTTAATTTTAACAGAAACTTCAAAGAGAGTCAGATATCCTTGGAATGCTTATTTTTAGAGTTTAGGAAACAAAGACCTTTGGAGATTGTGTCTTGCCAAAGATCACAGAACTAAGAAGCAGCAGAGTTGGGTCCAGGGAGTTTGATTCTCAAGAAACAGCACTTGACTACTGTACTACTGCTTCTCTGAGTCTTAATGACTTATCTACAGAATAATGCTATTGAACAAGATTGCTTCCTCCCTGGTTCTACAAATAAAAAGCATCATGGAAGAAAAAACAGGTTCATAACCCTTTCACTTTTTAAGGGACACTCATTATAGAAGATGAGTTAGAGCCACTCCTTACGAGTAAGTCACTTGCTCAGGGAGAAGCCCTTCGAGGGTATCATTTATTGCATCAGTGTCATATGTAAAAATTACCATCCTAGCAGACGTGCTTTGGTGGTGGACTAGTGGATAATCTGAATGCAGCTCTGTTAGGATTTATCGTGCTTGTATCAGTCACAGTATGGTAGAATGTTAGAGAGGAAGAAAACCTAGCCTTCATATATAATAAACACTTTTACTAACTTGTTTTTCCCCCCAAAGATCAAAAGACAAGCTTTAGAAGACATGGAAACTTGGTGACCAAAGCTTCCCGTGTGTGAGTGGTGGGACCCACTCGCATCCTCAGCTCATTGGGGCTCTGCCCTTAGGAAGGAATACTGGTCTTCTGGAATGAGTTCGAGAACGAGCGAGATTGTTATATAAGAGCCCGCACCTGAGCCCTGACTTGATCTCTGGCTCCATGTCCTGCAATATGACTTCTCACTCTTACATGTGCCCTCACCAGAGGCTGAACTGCTGGGGCCAGCAGATCCTTAACTTTCAGCCTCCAAACGGTACACTAACTCAGTCTTTTGCCTTTATAAATTTACCCAGCTTCAAGTATTTTACTATAACAAAGAAAAATGGAAGCTGGGCTTGGTGGTTCATGACAGTAATGTACTTGGGAGGCTGAGACAGGAGGATCGTAGGTTGGAGGCCAGCCTCAGCAACTTAGCAAGACCCTATTTCAAAATAAAAATTAAAAAGAACTGGAGGTGTAACTCAGAATGTCCCTGGGTTCAATCCTCAATACCATGAAAAAAAATTAAAGAAAGAGAAATGGAGTAATATACCTTAGTGTTCTGCTTTTTGCATAGGGAAAATGAAACCTTTTTTTCCTCTCCAGGAATATCTTTGAAAAATAATGGAGTAATTGATATCAGTGGCTTTTCAAACTACATGTTACAAACCCATTAGTAAGTAGCTTACAGAGGCTATTATTGGGTTGTAACCAACAAGTAAATATAAAGAAAATCAGTGCATCATATATTTTATATGCATGTAAACACACACATATATCAAGAGTTTGTTGTTGGAGCTAATCATAAAGGTTAAAATTTCATTAACTCAGATTGTTTATAGAAAATGTTTTAAACACTTAAGTTGTTTGTCATATCTTTTTGAGTAACTAGTTAGTATCAAAATAGTCTCAGTGATTAGTCACTGAAGAAGATTTCGAGAGTTAGCTCACATCCAAATGTAATTTTGATGAATCTTAGAAAGTAGAGGAAAGTGATCTTCAACTTAATTATACTTATAGGAAGGGAGGGAGGGATAAAGGGAGGGAAGAAGGAAAGATGGAAGGATAGGAGGAAGAAAGGAAGGGAGGAAAGATGAACTATAAATTACTTGGCAAGCCGGGCGTGGTGGCGCACGCTTGTAATCCCAGCATTCGGGAGGCTGAGACTGGAGGATCTGGGTTCGCAGCCAGCCTCAGCTACCTAGTGAGGTCCTCCGCAACTTAGTGAGACTCGGTTTCAAAACAAAGAATAAAAAATAGGGCTGGGGGTGTAGCTCGGAGGTAGAATGCCCCTGAGTTCAATCCCCAGTACCACACACACACAAAAAAAAATTACTTGGCAAGCAGAAAAAGATTACACAGGGAAAATGTTTAGATATATTTATTTCTTCATTTATCAATATAGATAGAAATATAATGAAACGTATTAATCACAACTACTTGCTTAAATTTCTCTATTTTTTAAATATTCCAATTCTAGTTAGTTCTTAAAGGTCTTGCTACCACACACTAGCCTGGAACCTGTGTTCCTACTATCTCAGCCTCCCAAATGCTGAGAGTACAGGTGAGCATCACCACGCCTAGATCTTGGAAGTCGTATTTCCTGCTTTCAGATACTCATGTGTCTTCTGTATTTTTTATGAATTAAATCTAGAAACTTCATATAGTCTCCTGATACTTTTTCTCCCATTTCTCCTGTTGTTGGCTGAGAACAAAAGTCCCCTTCACCTTTTATTTGATGCTGGGTCCTGTCATTGGTTCACAGTTCCATTGAAGAAAAAGGACCCAGTCTTTGGGCTAAAAAATAAGCAACAATTGGGATGATCTAACCAAGGCACAGAGAGGGAAAATTCCAAAGGCATTTGACAAAAGGCAAGTGGACTGTTTGGATTAACTGTGGGAGATTATTAAGAATATGAGAGCCAGCTGGGCATCGGGGTGCATACCTCTAATTCCAGTATTTGGAAGGCTAAGACAGGAGGATGGCAGGTTTGGGACCAGCCTCGGCAACTTAGCAAGACTCTCAGCAACCTAATGAAACCCTGTTTCAAAACAATAAAAAGGGCTAGGGCCTGGCATGGTGGCCCACGCTTGTAATCCCAGTACTTGGGAGGCTGAGACAGGAGGATCACAGGTTTGCGGCCAGCCTCAGCTACTTAGTGAGACTCTCTGCACCTTAAGGAGACTCTGTTTCAAAATAAAGAATAACGAATAGGGCTAGGAGTGTGGTTCAGAGGTAGAATGTCCCTTGGTTCAATCCCCAGTACTGTGAACAAAACAAAACAAAAAAGCACTGGAGGTGTTGCTTGGAGGGAGTGGGGATTGAACACCCCTGAATTCAATCCCTACTACAGAGGGAGAGGGAGAGGGAGAGGGAGAGGGAGAGGGAGAGGGAGAGAGAGACAGAGAGAGAGAGAGAGAGAGAGAGAGAGAATATGAGAGTCAGATGATGCAGGCTTTGAATGTCAGATTAAATGATTTGGACCATTAGATAAAGAAAAAAAAAAAAAGCATCTCTCAAGAGGTAACTTAAAGGTAACAAGATCAGAACTGTCATTTAGTAAGACAAGTCAAACCTATAATTATGTACAAGATGAGCCAGAGAGGAAAGTCAAAAAAGTCAGGGAATCAATTAATTCTTGTGTCGCTAAGGGTTCTTGATGGTGATAGAAAATGCAACTCAACACGGCTTGAGCAAATAAGAAGTTTGTGGATTGTATCCAAAATATCCAGGGTAGATGTGGTCAAGGTATGTCTTCTTGCAGCTTGCGTTGGAGCATAAAGGATTTGGTTGTCCTTTGTCCTTGGCCCCTGAGAAGTAACCTCTAAATCCTTGACAGTTGTGAGTTCATCTTAAAATGATTCATCTCAGGGGCTGATCATACCAGAAAAACCAACTGTGTGATTAGAGGGTTGGAGATGTCACCTGTATGGCTTCCGCCTAAACTTGAGTTCAATCACACGGTTAATGATTCAATCAACACTGCCTATATAATGAGCCCCCAATAAAAACCTTGGGACAATAAAGCTCACGGGAGGGTCACTGTTTAGCAATATTCTGTGCGTATGTTGTGCACCAGCATGTGGACGGGTGTCACCCACGCCAAGTGCTTTGTGTTAGTCAGCTTTCTGTGCTGGGACTAGAAAGCCTGATAATAATAAACAACTTAAAGGAGGAAAAGTTTATTTTGACTCAGGGTTACAGAGGTTTCAGTCCATGGTCAGCGGGCTTCAAGGTGGAAACGTCATGGCAGAGAGGCGTGGCCGAGGAAAGCTGCTC
>PVLC010003643.1:82652-94769 GCA_004027655.1 Graphiurus murinus
GAGAGAGAGAGAGAGAGAGAGAGAGAGAGAGAGAGAGAGAGAGAGAGAGAGGAAGAAAGAGAGAGAAGGAGGAGGAGCGGGAGGGAGAACGAGAGAGAAGGAGGAGGAGCGGGAGGGAGAACCAGAGACAGAGACAGAGACAGACAAAGGGAAGGAGGGAGGGAGGGAGAACGAGAGACAGAGACAGATAAAGGGAAGGAGGGAGGGAGGAAGAGAGAGAGACAGAGAGAAAGAGAGAGAGAGGAAGAAGGAGGAGGAGAGGAAGAGAGACAGAGAGAAAGAGAGAAGGAGGAGGAGGAGAAAGAGGAGGAGAGGGAGGGAGGGAGACAGAGAGAGACAGAGAGACAGAGAGGAGGAGGAGAGGAAGAAGGAAGAGGAGGAGGACAACGACGACGAGGACAAAGAGGAGGAAAAGGAGGAGGGAGGAAGAAGGTGAAGATTTATCTCTCCAGGACACACTCCAAGTGATGTACTTCTTCCAATGAGCCCCCCCCCCCCCGCCCCCAGCAGGTCGGTCAGCCATCAATGGTTAATCCATCTAATGGATCTGTCCACTGATGAGGTGAGGGCCCTCGTGACCCAAGAGTTGCCTGAAAGCGCCATCTCTTGCTCTGCTGAGACCATGCTGTCCATGTGAGGCTTTGGGACCTTCCAGATCTAAACCACGCTCTTTTGGAGCTGGTGCTGATTTATATCCTTTTTGCTTGATAAAACTGTAATCATAGGTATGCAATTGACCCTTGGACAACAAAGGATTTAGGGAAGCTGACCCCCTGTATAGTTAAAAAATCTGAGTCAAGCATGGTGGTGCATGCCTGTAATCCCAATATTTGGAAGGTAGAGCCCAGAGGATGGAAGATTCAAGCCCATGACGCAGTAACTTAGAGAGAAGCTGTTTCGAATTATAAAATAAACCAGGCGTGGTGGCACATGCTTGCAATCCCAGTACTTGGGAGGCTGAGACAGGAAGCTCACAGGTTTGCAGCCAGCCTCAGCAACTTAGTGAGCCCTTCTGCAATTTAGTGAGATCCTGTTTCAAAAAAAACCCCCACAATAATGTAGGGCTGGGGGTGTAGCTCAGAGGTAGAATGTCCCTGGGTTCAATCCCCAGTACCACCAAAAAATAACAGTACATAAATAAATCTGAGCTTAACTTTTGATTTTCACAAGAGCAACAGAAGGTAAGATGAGTTTGTAGCAAAGTGTGTGCTATGGCCAGTTTTATACAATTATGATTTCATACTAAATACATTATTTAGGAATAAGACATCATTTTGACAACTCATTCTCAAATGATTCAGAAAAATTGTCTTTATACTAAATTTGCCTCTTTTCTTATTCTTTCTAATTTTTTTTTCTTGGTACTGGGGATTGAACACAGGGACATTCTACCTTAGAGCTATACTCCCAGCCCTATTCCTTCCCTCCCTCCCTTCCTTCCTTCCTTCCTTCCTTCCTTCCTTCCTTCCTTCCTTCCTTCCTTCCTTCCTTCCTTCCTTCCTCAAGGTGCATTCCTTGAACTCAGGTGCATTCTACCTCTAAGCTCCAACCACAGACCTTTTTTTAATTTTTAATTTTGACACAGGGTCTTGCTAGGTTGTCGAGAGTCTCCATGAGTTGTTGAGGCTGTTCTCCAACCTATGACGCTTCCATCCTAGCCTCCCAAGTACAGGGATTATAGACATGCTCCATAATGCCTGTCAAAGATAATTTAATTAATGAAGATATGTTCCCAATTTTAGTGCAGAATACAGAGCCAATGTCATATTAAAGGCTTGAGGGTGGCAGCAGGAGTTGTTGAAAATATTTTTTTAATTTAAGCAAATATTGAAAAGATAAGTAGCCTCTTTTTATTTTTTATTGGTGCATTGTAATCATACATCTTTGTTAGGTACTAGCTGGTAAAGGCATATATGCACACATTTCTCATTTAACCCTTACCCAATTCCTGCCCCACTCCCTCCCCCTCCCTCCTTCTCAAGTTCAGGTTAGTGATTGACTTTGATATGATTGTGAAAGTCCATCATGTGCATTAGGGTGTTTCCCTCTTCCCCATCACCTTCTTTGCTCCTCTAAGGTTTCTCCTTCTTCATCTGGAGTCCCTCGTATGACCTACTTCCTCCCTAGCTTCCACATATTAGGAAGAACATACGATTTTTTTTTTTTTTTTTTTTTTTTTTGCGGTACTGGGGGTTGAACTCCGGGGCATTCTACCTCCGAGCTATACCTCCAGCCCTATTTTTTATTCCTTATTTTGAAACCGGGTCTCACTAAGTTGCGGAGTGCCTCACTTAGGTAGCTGAGGCTGGCTGCGAACCCGGATCCTCCGGTCTCAGCCTCCCGAATGCTTGGGATTACAAGCGTGCGCCACCACGCCCGGCCTAGAACATACGATTTTTTACTTTTTGTGACTGACTAATCTCACTTAATTCCACTTCCCTGCAAATGACATGATTTTGTTCTTCTTTATGGCTCAGTAAAATTCCATTGTGTAGGTAGCCTCTTTTCCTGAGTGATATTTTTTTCTTTTTAAAGAACAAGGAACCTTAAAAGAAGCAAGCCTTGTTTATATTGACTATAAATGATCCTCTCAGAACTGGGCTGCATGATATTGGTCTTGCCACCTTGCTCTGACCATATATTTGCCACAGAGATTTGTCCCCATTATTAATCAATGAACAACCAAGGATGGTAAATAGTATTAATCATAAGCTTTCTAGTAAATGGCGAAACCTAATGCCTTAACCTCGATAAAAGACATTAAAGCATAAGTAAGGTAGAAAATATTTTTGTTTTAGGCCTTTAAAAAGGAAGGCCATCCTGACTCTAACTCTTCCTGTGGTGTGCCACGGAGGCCTTGTGAGCTGTGCTCTTCCTGAGAGACATTTCACTCGTTTTTATCATTTTTCAATCTTGTGGGGAAGTCACTATTCGTTAAGGAGGGTAATAATTCCTTCTGTTCCATAAAAATCCTGTCTGCATTTTCTTTTTCACCATGTGTTTATAATAAAACTGGTATAGTAAATGCACCAGGAGGCTTTATAGAGAAATGGAATATATTGGTTATAATGGTAAACACTTCTAACCATTGGAGTGTTAGATAATCCCAGTTTTATTGTGAAGGATCATGTTTAAATGTTGCTAATGGTTGCTAAGTTTCAGGGATACCTGGAGAAACTCTCACAAGAATTTTACTTTAAAAGATGAGAAAGAAAGTTGGATGCCAGAGGCCCTTCTGCTAACAAAGAGTGAGAGGAAAACCGTAGAACAGTTGAGGAATGCCCTGTGTGAAATCTTGTCTTTCATGGTGAGTAATGCCAAGAGGTTTAACTTCTGTGAAAAATTCTATGTGAAGGCAAGTGGTTTTGGTCAAAAATGGAGCACATTTATTACTTCTGATTTACATGTAATTATGTGTAGAAAGAAAAGCAATTGTATTATATGCAATGAAAACCCCTTCATTTAGGGCATCTAAGATGTTTTAAAGTTCTCTTGTATTTTTGTGGTCATAGTACTTCGGAAATAGTTTGTATGTTAAGGAGGCTCCATTAGTAATATGAGCTGGCTTCAGAAGAAAGGATGAGTAGGAGAGGGCCTCATAACTCAAACGCACTTGTGGGAAAATTTTGACAGTTTCTTCTTTTTTTTTCTCCTTAATCCAAAGAATAAAATTTCAAATCTCAAATAGGTACTTAGTATTGCCTGTATTCTATCCAAACACAACAATAGACCTCTGTTCTCTAAGTATGTTTTTACAAAAATTTTTTATATAACATCACAGCTTCATTCTAACCCATACTTAGATGGCACAGAAAAATTGGTTGAGTGCTATGGTATGACTTTTTCTTTCAGCTCAAAAGATCATACAATATGTAGGCTCTAATACTTCTAGAGACTCACAACAGCTCTTATTTTTCAGGGATTAAAAGTTTTTAATGATCATTTCATCTTCCTATTCTAGATTTTTTTTTTTTTTTTTTTTTTTTTTGCGGTACTGGGGATGGAACCCAGGGGCATTCTACCTCCGAGCTACAGCCCCAGTCCTATTTTTTATTCTTTATTTTGAAACAGGGTCTCACTAAGTTGTGGTGGGGCTCACTAAGTAGCTGAGGCTGGCTGCGAACCCGGATCCTCCGGTCTCAGCCTCTTGAATGCTGGGATTACAAGTGTGTACCACCACGCCCAGCCCTATTCTAGTCCTTTAACAGATATATTTTTTTGTTTACTCATTTGCTTCTTTCATTTTAAGCTACATTCTGGTGTGTGTGTGTGTGTGTGTGTGTGTGTGTGTGTGTGTGTGTGTGTGTTACTGAAGGTTGAGTCCGGGGCCTTCTGCCTCTGAGCTACAGTCAAAGCCCTATTTTAATTTTAATTTTGAAGCAAGGTCTCCCTAAATTGTTGAGGCTGATCTTGAACCTTGAGATCCTCATGTCTCAGTCTCTCAAGTACTGGGATTAAAGGCATGCAACACCATACCTGGCTCCTTAAGCTTCATTTCTCAGATTGCTTGTAATAACCTTGAACTTTTCAGCTAAGACTCCTAAGAAATTCTACCTCCCCACCAGACAAAAATATTAATATTAATTGCTTATTGGCTACCCAAAGACTTGAAGGCAGCCTCAAAAATTGTTTCTAAAAATCACCATACCTGTTTACAAAGGTAAACTATGATGAGAAAATATTTGCACTAAAGAGGGTGTTTTTAAATTTATTTTTGAATATATATCAAATAAATATTAGATATTATATGAAAGATAATGCACTATAAACTATTGATGCATATTAGGTACCTTGTAAATAGTAATATTTCATATCCATTGAGCACCTACTATTATTCATCATGTACTTTATTTGCATTTTCCATTTAATTCATCATAATAACTGCTTAAGGTGGAAATTATCAATTTCCCTATTTATAGATGAGAAAACTGAGTCTCAAAAAAGTGGGGAACCTGCTTAAGTTCACAAAGCTGATAAATGACGGCTGAGACTCCAACCCAAGAAACTATACTACAGTGTTCCTTCCTAACCCGCAGACTGTATAACATCCCTTCTCTTCTGACTGTTCCCAATAAAATACTCATGCCAGCGAGGATGTATGTAATTTGCCCGAAATTCCCTCCTAAGTAACTTACTCGTTGTGAAATGAAAGTTTAAATATCAAAGTCTCCAGTTTTAGTAAAACCACATTCTAACACGTAAGAGGGACCCACACGTTTCCGTCACCTGTGTGTCATGTGTGGGGACGTGTGTTTGTGCAGGGAATGGAGAATGAGCCCCAGGTTCGGTTCCGCTGTTGGTGTGAGCCATCCCTTCGGGCCACCAGATTCCATTCCTCTTCTGGCTCTTGCTGCTGCCAGCTAGAAACAGCTGTGTGAGGCTTCTGGGTCTTTTGGCTGCTGGGACATGCCAACAGAGGCAATGGCTCAAGAAAATCTCAGTCAGCTGGCGCTCTTTCCTGGGCCCTACCCAGGGAGGCTGGCCGCGATACACCGGGGATGCTGGAACCAACTCTTGCCTCTCTCTTCCCAGATGGAGGTGCCCAGCTACCCTCTCTTCCTTGCCTCACCTTCTCTTTTGTGTCACTGCTCCATTTCCCCCTGTTTTTCTCCCACTTCCACATACACAGAAGAAGATAAAAAACACTGGGCTGATTCCAGTTGAGGGGAAAGAAAGAAGCAGTAGACAACACCCACTCTACTCAAATTTGCTTTGGGGTCAAGGGTTTTTCTCTTCTTGAAAACTAGGAAACAAATTTGTATTCTTTTAATAATTAAAAAACAAGAAGAAAATCGAATCTGAAATAGTCATGCCCCTTAAACATATCTAAAAACTTTGACAGCCCTTAATTTCTATTACCATTACAGGGGAAGGGAAAAAGCTTGTTGTCTTGCAGAATGTTCTTTCCATTTTTGCATAACTCGCATTTAACTTCTAAAACATTAATTGCATTTGCAGTGAGGCAAACAGAAAGTATTAGAAGGGCAGTCAGGCCTCATGTATTAGAGATAAGCCGGTGGTCTCTGAGCGAGCAGAGAATACACAATTATGCTAAGCCTTGCATATTATTTTTCATTAATGTCTTTGAGGCAGCTCTAGCAACGCAGGGCAGCTGTTTCCTCATCCTTAAATCTTTGCCTCTTCTCTCCTCCCCGTCTTCCCAATTGACCCCAGGACTTAGGTCATAAAGCATCTCACTACTACTACCGCAAAAGTATTTTAACTGGCAATTCCAACAGGACAATTTAATTTCTGTGGTTCCCAATTGTACCTCTTAAAACATATATTAGCACAGTAGCCATATGCCCATAGCTGAGTATGTCCATTTTGTGGACATAGGTAGAATTCTAAACAGTCATCCAACAACTTGTTCCAACTATGTGACTATAGATTTCGAAACCAATCCATCCTCATGTACTATGGGGTGATACATAGCTTTGTATGTGTCGGTGGTCTTTGTAAAAGCATGCAATGACACATAGGAGTTAAGTGACTTTTACCATTATACCAGCTGCATACTGCATTATACCAGCTGCATACATGTTGCTGAAATTATTTTTATAATCATATCATTATTATATATTTATCATTTAAACAGTGGATGCTGGAAATGGTGTTTAGAACTATTTGATTTTTTTTTTTCAGGACATTTGTTTCTTACTGCTTTTTGCCACTAGATGGAAGAAGCAGGTTAACAAAATGATATTTTCAGTGCTTCATTCAACTACCCAGAAACAACCACAAAACTCTGTCTAAAATCAGAACAGGTTTAGCATTCTTTTATTCGTCTCGTTTTACTGCAGCATTTCTTTTCATAAGAATACTGTATCTAAGAATAATATTTTAAAATAGAGATTTAATTTTCTTTTTGCTATTTTGAGGAATTGGGAATTTTGAAGTAACCAAGAAAGAAAACAACTGGCAGCTGGAAGAGGAGAGGTAAGAATTATGTCAGGATATTGGTAACAGTTGTGTTAAAGAGTCATTCTTGGCATCTCTTATTGTCCAGGAAGGACATACCCATATACGCCTCAAACCACATTCATTTAATTATTTCTACAGATGTGTATTGAGCAATTCACATTGAAGATATCAGAAGAGATGCTATGAAACATACAAGGTACATGATCTGGGTGCAGCTCCTGTTGCAGAATTTTTCATTCTACAAGGGAACTGAGCAAGAGGTAAACCAAATGCATGCATACATACTTTTATGTTGGGGTCTTATCCCGGCCGGCTAGACCTCGCCTCTAGATGGCGCCTGGCAGAGTGCCAGGAGCGGCTGCAGGTGGTAACATCCTAGGGCTGCCCCACGCTAGAGCGCGTGCATCAGCACGCCTGGCCCGTGGCCTGCCCAGGTGAGAGCTGTATGCGAGCACCTCGTGACTCAGGCCCTGCGCAGCTTTAAGAGTCTCCGCCTCTCGCCAGAGGAAGGCGGGCGGTTGCTGTTGTTGTTGTTGCTGGAGGCATAGGTTGTTGGGGGTCTGTTGGAGAGGTACTATTGTGAGGAACCGTTACGAAGAACGAGAGTGGGGTGAGAGAAGCAGGGTTAAGAGAACGGTTACTATTACTGCTTGGGTAGCGTCCTCGATCCCAGAGAGAGAGAAAGAGAGAGAGAGAGAGGTATAATAAAGAGAAGTTTGAACCAGCAACGTCCAGTCATCGTCTTTATTGGGGCCTCACGGTTGAGGGTTCAGCCTGGGGTCCCGATACTTTTAGAATAAGATAGAAATGGATGACTACCAAAAATACCAATAGCAATATTTTGGATATTCATCGTGAGTGGGGAGGGGGGTTTGAAGTACCATTTTCATCTGAGAACAGCAAGAATAACTTCATGAAGAAGCTGGAAGTAAAATGGATCTGTGAAGACCAGGCATAGTGGCACACACTTGTAATCCCAGTACCGGGGAGGCTGAGGCAGGAGGATTACAGGCTCATGGCCAGCCTCAGCAACTTAGTGAGGCTCTTTTTTTATTTGGAAGCAACCTTGCTCCCAAATAAAAAATTGGACTGGAGTTGTAGCCCAGAGGTAGAATGCCCCTGGGTTTCCTCCCCAGTACCACAACAAAACAAAAAAATGGTTTGCTGAAGAGAGGAGAAGGGAATGGCATTCCAGCAATTCAGGCAGAAGGGACAAAGGCCCAGATGCAGGAAACGGCAATTTAAACATATCAAAATCAATCACTAAACTGAACCTGAGAAGGAGGGAGGGCGAGGGAGTGGGGTGGGAATTGGGGAAGGGTTAAATGAGAAATGTGTGCATGTATGCCTTTACCAGCTTGTACCTAACAAAGATGTATGATTACAATGCACCAATTAAAAAAATAAATTAAAAAAAATATATTTAAAAATGAAAGGACAGTACATTTTAAAGAGCAGTTGAAAAGTTTGCATGGAGAGGAGTTAGCATTTTTTTTTTTTTTTTTTTTTTTTAAACAGACATTGGGCACAGGACGTTTCCTCATAAGCTGAAGCACCAAGAAGAAGAAAGGAAAAAGGCATTCCGGAAAAGTAAAGCTTCAACTAGAAAACGAAAGATCACCCACAAGGAAGTAGAGGGAAATGCAGATTCTAGGATCCAGCGGGGGTCGGTGTCCATCAGATGTGGTGTGTGGTGCACGCAAGTTGATGAGCAGTTTCCCTGGTGGATTTTAAGGTCTGGCTTCCCAGATTTTAAGACAGCTTTCCTGTGGTCTCTGTTCTACCTTCTCTTATCCATGTTAGAAAGGAGACTAAGGTAGTAAACTGTCATTTAACTCCAAGGAACCAGTATTTAGCCTTTAGACAACACCTTGCACCACCTACCTTCTTGCCTTGAAGTCTGTTCATGTAAGTGAACAACGAATTCTCTTCCGCTGCTGAAGGCAATGAGCTTGAGCCATGATGTTAGGAGTGGCTATAAAATTACCCAGCTTTTAAATCCAACTACAGAATTTGATTTTATGACCTCCTGTGGAACTGTAGCTACAGGTTAACTAAAGGTTATGAAGTAATATTTCCTTTTTATAGTTCTGAATTCATTGCCTTGTAATTTCAGAGATCACCTTGTTCTACAGTAGGACAAGCTTTATAGCATTGTAATTTCGTATAACTCAATGAGAATCTTGTAACTTTTTCTTTTCCAAATTCAGATTTATATTATCGCTACAATATTGCATCTATCTGGTTCATTACTATTTAAATAACTTTAAAAATACAGAGGAGGCCTTATATAGTCTTTAGTTACAAAGTTTTTTGAGACATTATATATATATATGTATATATATATATATATATTTTTTTTTTTTTCAGTACTGAGGATTGAACCCAGGGACATTCTACCTCTGAGCTACACCCCCCGCCCTAGTCCTTTTTTTAATTCTTTATTTTGAAACAGGGTCTAAGTTGCGGAGGGCCTCACTAATACCTTACATAATGTTAAGCCTCATTTTCCTACTATGATTGTAATCCAAATTAATATATTTGGATTACAACCAACCTCACCTTTTTAGTTTTCAAAGCAACTTTGTTTTAATAGCTATGTATGCTGATTTTCCTCAATTCAGAGTAGCAATAATCCTAACAATTTTAATATACACATTAATGACATTAGCCATGTTTGGATCTCACTAAAGTTAATAATATTCTTTTGCTGCCCCCTTCATGGACTATATAAAGCACACATTGATTCCCCTACAAGGAGAATGACACTAGTTTGATTTCAAGATGGTTTTGCTCATCTACAATTACTGATCTTTCAAAAATTATAACTTACAGTAGTATTAGATAGGAAAAATATAACTTCAAATGTACTTATCAGACGGGTAAGAATTGGTTGCAAAAGCCTATATGAATTATTGATTCCTTTTAGGGCTGTGTGTATATAGCCAAGGTAGAGAATAGAGACAATTATTTGAAAAATAGCTGGGCAAAAATTTAAAACTCTATATTTGAAGAAATGATAGAGCAAGGAGTTTTAGTCTAGTTATCCAAACTGTGTATTTACATTGATTTTATTGACCCGATATAATTGCACAATTCTCCATAACTCTTATAGATGAAGGTGGAAACCCTAGAAATAAAGTTCCATAATTCTGGCACAACTCAGCCCTAACTGTAATATGGCGTGGTTTCCTATTATTATCATTTAAAAATCATTGATTTTCCTACATTGAATTTTAAAAAGGAAATATGTCAAGAAAAAGATTATACAACCAAAAAAGCATGCATTAAAAGAGTGCCACATGCTCTCATATTGACTTTTAGAAGTTTATTTCTTCCAGTTTAGAGAAATTTAATTTTGCCTCTCGGGAGCCATAAGCATTTTTTGGCTAAATAATACCTCTCTGTTACTACAGGTGGTATAAACTCTTGTCTATGGAAACCTTATTTAACAAACAAATGACACAAAAAAAAATCAGCTCATCAGGTCAAATTCCATACTATGTAGTACTGAAATCAGATGGGAATTCCACACATTTAATAGAAAGCTGACTTTGAGCAGTTGAGAATTGGAAAAACATCAAGCCATTTTAGAGAGGTTGGCAGCATAATCAGTGGCTAAGCATTAGTGTGCTTAAAATTTTGTATATGCTGTATGTTTTTATTTTTGCATATAAACTTTATACATGAGAAGGGGTTTATAAAATAGGAAGCTCACTTAACAAATTTTATAACAGAAAATCTTTGAATACTAGAATTTTTAAAATGTGCTACTTGTCAACACATGTTCATTTTATTCTATTTATTCCATACAAATTTTGTTGGCATTGGATATTTCTAAACTATAGAGCAAAACAACTAAAATTTCCTACTAAAATTAACATTATTTTGATAGTTTGAATTTTTACTAAAGGTGACAGTTTTTTTCTGTCACCTTTAACTTTTGCAAGTTGCCCAATGAATGCCTTTGACCTTGTTGGGATGTTAGAAACATCATAATCTGTTTATAAAGAAAGGAAAAATAATTCAATATAATACATTAAAAACATTACAACTTCTTTTCTAAGAAAGAGGTAGCTCAGCGATAGACACAATTTAAAAATGTTTAGGAGCAAAAGAAAAATCACACCACCGAATATATGGTGTTTCAAACTTTTGTACATGTAAATTTCCTTTATGATGGGATCATTTTCTAAATGGCTCTTTAAACCTAAAGCATTCAATGCTTATGGTAATTTATTCTTAGCTCTAAATTTTGCTTTTCCCCCCTTCAGTCACAATCATTTTGGTTAATTTTCTTTACATAATGAGAAATGAATAATTGAGAAGGCATGAGTATATCTAACACTAGGAGATTCAAGAAGTATTATGTTGCAGAGACAGAATGAGAAGTTCGATTGAATCGACTTCAATTCTCTGCTCTTTTAAGATCCCTTTCTTTTACAGACGTTGCATAAGAACCATTTGAAATAAAGACTTTTAACTGTGAAAATAGGAGCTTACCAAGGCAGTTACGGGAAATTAGGATAGGAAAATAAGTTTTAAATAAGACTACAAGTCCCTTAAGAGTATTCTCATTCTTCTATATGTGCTCCAGAGTCATTTTTCTAAACCATGAACCTCACCAGTAAATTCCCTGCTTAAAACCCATCAGGGTTCCACGTAGGCAAAATAATCATCCACATGATAGTTAGGTTCAACACAGGTGTTTCATTTCTTATGGAAGTTCCAGGAGGTATTTTCTAGCTTCTCCAACTTATGTATCTGTGTTGCTTTTACTTTTTTGCATTATCCAAGCGGGTTCTTAATCAATGCTTTCAATGTTCATGAGTTTGTAAATGAGCATTTTCCTCCTAATTATAAAGATTATATGTTCTTTCTGGGAAGGATTATATCTTCACTTCTTTGAATTTCCTGACAGACCTGATAAGAGTCTGCACACATACATAGTATGCCTTAAACAGTTATTTGTGGGATGCACTAAAAAAAAATTCATGTTGTTAAACATTGTAACACTGCTTAACATCCCTGTCTCTCTCTCTCTCTCTCTCTCTTTCTCTCTCTCTCTCTCTCTCTCTCTCTCTCTCTCTCTCTCTCTCTCTCTCTCTCTCTCTCTCTCTCTCTCTCTCTCTCTCTCTCTCTCTCTCTCTCTCTCTCTCTCTCTCTCTCTCTCTCTCTCTCTCTCTCTCTCTC
>PVLC010003644.1:0-33140 GCA_004027655.1 Graphiurus murinus
AGTGACCTTCTTTGTCTCTTTTGATGAGCTTAGGCTTGAAATCTAATTTATCCGATATCATAGTTGCTACTCCTGCTTGTCTTCGAGTTCCATTGGCATGAATTACCTTACTCCAGCCCTTCACCTTTAGTTTGTGGGAATCTTTGTATGTAAGGTGCGTTTCTTGCAGGCAGCATATAGATGGATTCTGGGTTTTGATACATTTTGCCACCTTGTGCCTTTTTATTGGGGAGTTGAGACCATTTATATTCAGTGTGAGTATTGAGAGATGATTTTTAATTCCTAACATTTGGGGTTTTGACTTCTGTTTGCAGTAGTGTTTGTTCTTCTTTGCTTACTTGTTTGCTTCCTGGAAATTATTATTTCTCAATTTCTGACATTTGCTTGTTAGTTCTTCTTTGTAGTTAATCTCTTTGAGTATTTTCTCTAGTCCTGGTTTGGAAGACATGAATGCTTTCAGTTTTTGTTTGTCATGGAAGGTTTTTATATCCCCGTCAATTTTGAGAGAGAGTTTTGCTGGGTAGGAGAATCTTGGCTGCAAGTTATTTTCTATCAAAGTTTGGAATATGTTATTCCAGCCCCTCCTGACTTTCATGACTTGGTTTGGGAGGTATGGCGTAATTCTAATTGGTTTGCCTCTAAATGTTACTTGGCCTTTAACTTTCGTTGCCTTTAGGATTCTTTCCTTAGCTACTACATTAGTCATCTTGATTATTATGTGGCGTGGTGAACCTCTTCTGTGGTCTTGTCTGAAGGGGGTTCTATATGTTTCCTGCACCTGTGTGCCAATTTCTCTTTCTATGTTTGGAAAGTTCTCTGATATTACTTCTTTTAAAAGGTTGTTTATTCCATTAGTTTCAACTTCTTATTTCTCTTCTATGCCTATATTCTTAGATTAGCTTTTTTAAGATTGGTCCAGATCTCATCGATGTTGGATTCATACTGTCGAATTTTTTTTTTCTAGGTTATGTATAATGGATTCATTTTTGGAATGGTCATCTTCTAGGAATGATATTCTGTTTTCCATATGGTCTAATCTATTGTTTATAGTTTGTATTAATGCCTTCACTTCTATTATTGCATCGTTCTCATCTTTCACTTCCCTCAAGGCTTCGCTATGGTTCCTGTTCAGGGTGTCATATTCTTTGTTTATTTGTTCCTTTAGTTCTTTCCTGCTCTCTCTGCATTCTTTCTGGAAGTTTTGTATCGCTTCTATTATTAAAGATCTGAATTGTCCTTCTGGTAAGCTCTGCCAATCAGTCTCATTGAGTTCTGTTATCGTGGGGTCGTGTTGACTCATTGTTTCTTTGGTGTTTCTCCTTCTCTTGGTTTCCCTGTTCTTAAATTTATAACTTTGCTGCTCTTGCACGCTTTCCCTGTATTTGTAGGTTTCTTATTTTTATTTTCTCTCTGTGAATGGTATCTTGTACTGAGTTGCAATTACTCTAATATTTCTTCTGCCTGCTCTATTGCTCTCTTTGGTGGGTTTCAGGTGTTGACCTCTAGGATCTAGCAAATGCTAAAGAGCAACCAATCCTCTGAACAAACATACATAAATTGAAGCAATGCAAAGTGAAAACAGAGTAAAAATGGAACAAAACAAAGCAAAAAAACCCAGAAAACAAGAAACGTCAGCAAGAAGCAAAATAAAAATCCCTGCAAGTTTGTAAGGACAGACCTGGTTTGGCCTCTGCAGATCTTTTGGGCAGATTTCTGCTGCTGTGGGCAGTCGACAAGATGGCGGCTGCTACTGCTGCGCATGCGCCAGCTCCCCCGTTCTCCCTGGTCTGCTCCTTAGATTCCAACCAACTGTCCATTTCTTTATTCACTTTTAAGCTGATTTGCTTCTCCTTCCTTCCATTGAGAAGGTGTTCCTGTGGCAGTTTTGATTCAAGCTCTGGAGTGCAGTTATTTCTGCTCTGGCTCTGTGGGGAGAGGTGAGCTGGGATGGTCCTGCACGGGCTTAAGCTGGTCGTACCATGCTTTCTGGTCTCTGTCGAAGGTGCCTCGAAATGCCGCCTGGCTAGGATGAGGAGTTCAGGAGTTGCTCACTCCACCTCTGGCTGGTGGGGTGCAGAGGGTTGTTGTATATTTCTTTCTTAGTAGACCCCATACTGGAGGCCGGCTCAATGGCAGCTTCCACTTGGCGGCATGGCACCGGGCCCGCGGAGATGGGCTTCTTTGCTCTCCCTGGCCGGCCTTCCGGATTCTGCTCAGCTGTATTCCAGGTTTCGCAGCGTTTTTCACCCTTTTGTTGCTTTTTTCTTCTTTCAAAAAGCTGGTTCCACGACTGATTTGAATCAAGCTCACAGCACCTCTTGAGACGTGTCTCACTCCGTCGCCATCTTCCCGGAAGTCTCATCGGAATTCCTAAGAGGAAAATTTATAGCACTGAATCCCCACATAAGAAGAACAGAAAATCACCAAATAAATAACGTAATGACACAGCTCAAAGCACTTGAAAAACAAGAACAGTCTAACCCCAAAGCTAGTAGAAGACAGGAAATCATGAAAATCAGAGCAAAAATTAATGAAGGACAGAATAAAAAAACAATACAGAAAATAAACAAAACCAAAAGCTGGTTTCCTAAAAAAAATAAAGAAGATAGATAAACCATTCGCCAACCTAACCAAAAGAAAGAGAATCAACCGAAATTACCAAAATAAGAGAAGAAAAAGGTGATATTACCACCGACAGTATGGAAATACAGAAGATTATCAGAAACTATTTTGAAAACTGATACTCCAACAAAATGGAGAATCTAGAAGAAATTGATAAATTTCTAGACACATATAACCTTTCTAAATTGAGTCAAGAAGATACAGAAAATTTAAACCGGCCAATAACAAAGAGATAGAAACAGCAATAAAGAATTTACCATCAAACAAAAGCCCAAGGCCAGATTGTTTTCCAAGTGAATTTTATAAAACATTTATAGAAGAGCTAATCCCAATACTCCTCAAACTATTCCGTGAAATAGAAAGAAAGAGGACCCTCCCAAACACATTCTATGAACCCAACATCACATTCATACCAAAGCCAAGTAAAGACAGCTGAAGAAGAGAAAACTATAGGCCTATATCATTGAACTTAGATGCAAAACTAGTAAACAACATACTAGCAATGCACTTTCAAAACCACATCAAGAAAATTATACACCATGACCAAGTCCGGTTCATCCCAGAGATGCAAGGCTGGTTCAACATACAAAAATGATATATGTAATTCACCACGTAAATAGAATCAAAGACAGAAATCACATGATCATCTCAATTTATGCTGAAAAAGCATTTGACAAGATCCAACACTTATTCATGCTAAAGAACTGCGGAGAATCGGAAAAGAAGGAACATACCTCCACATCATAGAGACAATATACAATAGGCCCACAGCCAACATTATATTAAATGGAGAAAAACTGAAAACAGTTCCCATTATAAACAGGAAGAAGACAAGAATGTCCATTTCCACCTCTTCTCTTCAACATAGTATTTGAGACTCTAGCCAGAGGAATAAGGCAAGAGAAGGAAATCAAAGGGGTAAAAATAGGGAAAGAACAACTAAAGCTATCCCTTTTTGCAGATGACATGATACTATACTTAGAAGACCCAACAAACTCAACCAAAAACACTTATAGAACTGATGAACAAATTCAGCAAAGTGTCTGGATACAAAAATCAATCTTAAAAATTCAGAAGCTTTCCTGTATGCCAACCATAAATCCACTGAGAAAGAAATCCAGAAAACAATTCTACTCACAATAGCATCCCAAAAAATAAAATACTTAGGGATAAACCTATCCAAGAAGGTTAAAGATCTCTATAAGGAAAACTATAAAAAGTTGAAAAAAGATATTGATGAAGACCTTAGAAGATGGAAAGATCTTCCATGCTCTTGGATGGGCAGAATAAATATCATCAAAATGGCCATACTCCCAAAAGTGGTCTACAGATTCAATGCAATACCCATGAAATTACCAAGGTCACTCCTCACAGACATAGAAAAATCAGTCCTTAAATTCATTTGGAACAACAAAAAGCCCAGGATAGCCAAAGTAGTTCTTAGTAACAAGAACCATGCAGGAGGAATCACAATACCTGACTTCAAACTCTACTACAAAGCCACAGTAATAAAAACAGCATGGTATTGGCACAAAAACAGACACATAGACCAATGGAGCAGAAGTTTCAGAAACAGACCCACATGCTTACAGTCAACTGATTTTTGACAAAGGAGCCAAAAATATACACTTGGAAAAAAGATAGCCTCTTTAACAAATGGTGTTGGCAAAACTGGTTAACCATATGCAGGAAAATGGAAATAAACCCCACTTTCTCACACTGCACAAGAGTCAACTCAAGATGGATCAAAGACCTAGAATTCAGGTCAGAGACCTTGCAGTTATTTGAAGAGGGCATAGGGCCAACACTTCAACACATAGGCACAGGTAAACACTTTCTTGACAAGACCCCAAAAGCATAAGCAACTCAAAGGAAGATCAATACATGGGACTGCATTAAACTGAAGAGCTTCTGTGCAGCAAAGAAAATTATCAAGAATCTCAACAGAGAGCCTACAGAGTGGGAGAAAATTTTTGCCAGCTACTCTTCTGTTAGAGGTCTAATATATAGGACATACAGAGAGCTCAAGAAACTCACAGCTAAGAAAACAAATAACCCAATAAAAAATAGGCAAATGATCTAAATAGACACTTCACAAAAGAAGAAATACAAATGGCCAATAAATATATAAGGAAATGTTCTACATCATTAGCAATCAGAGAGGTGCAAATCAAAACTACCTTGAGGTTTCACCTAACTCCAATCAGAATGGCAATCATCAAGAACACAAACAACAACAAATGTTGGCGAGGGTGTGGAGAAGTGAGAACCCTAATACATTTTTGGTGGGATTGCAAAGTAGTGCAACCACTTTGGAAAAGAGTAGGGGGATCCTCAGATGAATAGGAATGAACCTACTATATGATCCAGCAATACCACTTCTGAGTATCTTCCCAAAACATAGAAACCAAACTATCAATCCCACACATGTATATCTATGTTTATAGCTGCACAATTTACAATTTCCAAACTATGGAAACAGCCAAGATGTCCATCGACAAATGAATGGATTACAAAACTATGGGATATGTACACAATGGAATTTTGCTCAGCCATAAAGAAGAACAAAATCATGTTATTTGCAAGGAAATGGATGCAACTGGAAACCATTATGTTAAGTGAGATTAGCCAGTCACAAAGAGTAAAAAAGCATATGTTCTCCCTAATATGCAGATGCTAGGGAGAAAATGGGGCATAAGAGAGTCTCCAGATGAAAAAGGAGAAACCCTAGATAAGCAAAGAAGTTGACTTCACTGATAGTGATGGATGAGGGGGAGGGAGAAAGACATCCTAGTGCACATGATGTACTTTCACAAATATATCAAAATCAATCACTAAACTGAACTTGAGCAGGCGATAGGTTGAGGGAGTGGGGTGGGAATTGGGGAAGGGGTTAAGTGAGAAATGTGTGCATTATATATGCCTTTTTCAGCTTGTACTTAACAAAGATGTATGATTACAATGCTCCAGTTAATAAAAAAAATAAAAATATAGAAAAAAAATAAAAGGGACATGAGTGTAGCTCAGAAGAAGAATGCCCGTGTGTTCAGTCTGCAGTGCCCCAGGAAACAAAATGAAAAAAAAAAGAATTAGATACAATCAAGGATCTTAGGCAGTTCTTGGGAGGCTGAGAAGAGCCTCAGAACTTGTGAGGCCCTCTCCAACTTAGTAAAACCCTGTTTCAAAATAAAGAATGAAAAATAGGGTTGGGTGTATGGCTCAGAGGTAGAATGCCCCTGGGTTCTATCCCCAGTACAGAAAAAAAAATCTTAGGATTCAGTATCCTAGATGATCAGATTTTAATTGAAAAAATTGTCAGTATGTCAAGACTTAGGGAAATCTTATTGTGAATAAAACAGCCAGCCAGCTGATGCTCTATCAGTTTCCTTTCACTTCTATTATAAATTATTTCAAAGAAATCACATTATTATCTTATAATTATGGCAGTTGGAGTCCTAAATGGCTCTTGTGATGCTAGCAAAATACTGGCAAGGCTGCATTCCATATGGAGCTCTAGGAGAGCCATTTCTTTCATTTTTCTAGCTTCTTAAAGTTGCTGAACTTCTTGGTTGGTTTCTCTTTCCATTTTCAAAGCCAGCAATGGCCAGTTGCATCTTTCTCAGGCTGCATCTAAGTATCACTCTTCTTTTTTTAATAGTTATATTGGTACAATGCACATCATAATTATGATATACATAGTTGTGATGTACACAGCTATGACGTACATCATAGTTATAGTGTATATTGGTGCGATGCGCATCCTAGTTAGATTCAAAGTGGTACAAATATGCATGCATCACTTTGTGTTCTTCCCTCCTTATTCCTATCCTCTTTTCTTCCCCTTGCATGTTAATGAGATTGGTAGTGAAATCTTCTTGTATGGATTTAGCTTTATTTTAACTCTTCCATTCCTCAATTCTCATTTTTCCCTCCCCACTCCTGACCAATTCTTTTCCACTGTTATACTTCCCCCAACTTTCTGAGACTTGCTGATCTCACTTAACATAATAGTCCCTAGTTCAATCCATTTTCCTGCAAATGGCATAACTTTGTTCTTCTTTATGGCAAGTAAAATTCCATTGGATGTATATACATCATTTTCACTATCTATTTTTCTGTTAATGGGCACCTGGCTTTGTTCCATAATTTGGCTATTGTGAATTGTGCTGCTATAAAAATATATATGCATGTATCACTATAATACTCTAATGTTAATTCCTTTGGAAAGACACCAAGGAGTGATATTCTTCTTTTGCCTCCCTCTCCCACTTACTAGGGCTGTGATGATCAAATGGGACCCACCCAGAAAATCCAGGAGACTTTCCAAATCTCAATAGTTGGTAGAATACGAAACTCAACTGCATTTGCAATTTTAAATCCCTTTGCTATGTAACTTAACACATTCATAGGTTCTGAGGATTAAGACATGAATAATCTTGTGGGAGGATATTTATCCTTTTTCCATGGAAGTAGAAGAACTCTCTTTCTAAGTTCTCAAGATTCTTTTCTATAGTCAATACTCTTGCTGAGATGGTAATTAATTGGAGATGGTAATTAATGCTGTTTCTATTCTTTTTCACTATTCAGACTAAGCATTTTACCACATGTTTCTTCTCCTGGATAATCCAATGGGATTCTTTCTTCCATAAGAAATTACCTCCCTAAATATCAAGCTAAAGAAACAATAAGTGCAGAATAAAAATCACCACCTTCTTCAAGATAAATACACATTCGTATGTGCACTTCACAGGAAAGGTCACAAACACCTACTGTGAATGAGTTTGTGTATTTCTTTATAGTTTTATTATTTACTAAAACACACTTGCCTCAATACCAATACCAATTGTAAAAAAATGTCAGTTTTTCAACAGAAGTAAGAAATGTTTTTTTTTCTGGAATACATTGTAAACAGATAGTTTTATCATTGCAAATATGTAAAAGATAATAAGGCATAAAGGGAGGTAAAGCTTCTCCACTTAATTTTAACAGGTAAAAATATTTTAACACCAGTAGAATGTGATACCCACACACATCCTAGAGAAATCATTAAAGTATGTGGAGATAACTGAAAAATAAAGCTCTAGATGAATTGTAAAAGCTGTGTAATACACACAGTGAAAAAAAAGATTAGCAGAAATGCAAAATAGAAAGAAGCATTCAAATAGAAAACAGAAATGAGAGACTTTAGAGCTCATATGTTGAATATTAATACTTATATTAAATGTAAGGAGACTTAATACACAAATTAAAAGATTGTAATCAGCAGTATGAATTCAAACACAGAAATAATAAATGTGTATGCACTAAACAACATAGCTGTTGCATATGTAAATCAGAACCTGAAAAGAAAAATAGATATATTTACAATTGTAAATGGAGAACTTAAGTCCCCTTTCCCAGTGACTGGTAGAACAAATATGCAGGAAATCAGCATGTATAGTAGAGAAATCCAATAACCCACAGGAAGTAATGAACATGTATAGAATTTTTCACCCAGCAACTACAGAATGCACATCACTTTGAAGCACTCCCAGAAAAATCAAACTAAGACCATATTCTGGGCAAACAAATAAACCTCAATAGATTTTCAAACACTAAAATTGCAAAGTGTGTTCTCTACAACAAAGGAATCAAACTGGAGATCAATAACAGAAATTGTAAGAAAATAATCAAACGCATAGAAACAAAATGGTATTTAAATAAGTTGATCCAAGGGTTAAAGAAGATATCACAAGAGACACTACACATACACTGAACAAATTGAAAATGAAAAACAAATATCAAAACTTGTAGGACATATCTAAGGACAGAAAAGAAAATTAATAACAACAAATGCTTGTATTATAAAATTGGAAAGTCAGCAAAGCAAACATTGTAAATCAAAGTCAGCTATACAACTTATACAATATATGTATATTTTCTGAATTGCTATATAAGCTATTAAGGAATTAAATGAATACCTAAGCTCCCACACTGAAAACCTAGAAAAATTTAAATAAATGAAGAAAGAAAAAGAAACCAAAATAAAGCAAAAGAATAGAAATAATATGGTAAATAGGAAAAAATTAACAATAGAAAAGCTGATTGTAAGAAAAGTAAATTACATGGAAAAAGTCAATTAAAATTGTGTATGTTGGCAAGATTGACAAAGAAAAATGAAGTGATACAAATTACCTGTACCTGGAATGAAGTAGGGGAGATTGATATTGACCCAGAAGACATCAAAAGAATAATAAAGGACTGGAATGAACATCTCTACACACATAAATATGACAACTCAAATAAAACAGACAAAACAAAGTCATCTTTACAATTTGCAAAATATAGATATTCTGAATTGCCATATAAGGAATTAAATTTGTCATTTAAAAATCCTCTCCGAAATATTATGCACAGATGATTTTACTATTGAATTCTACCAGCCACTTAGAAAACACCAAATTCATACATTATCTTCCAGAAGATTGATGAGGATGGAAATACTTGCCATTTATTTTATAAAGCAATTTTATATGTTAAAAGAAGGAAGTACAAGAGAATAACAGATAAAATAGAAAAGGAAGAAAGGAAGAAGGAAGGAAAAGAGAGAGAAAGAAAATTTTAGACCAATGCCCACATGAATCTAGATGTAAACACTGCTTCAAATAATAACAAATGAGATTCAGTAATATAAAATGACAAAACTGACAATATAAAGTGACAAAATGAAATTTTCTTCTAAGAATGAAAGCTTGGCTCAATATTTGAAAATCAATGTAACCCACCATAATAATAACTTGAAGAAGAAAAACAGCATGACTACATCAATAAAGGCACAGGAGACATGTGACATAATTCAATACCTATTAATAAGGAAACGATCTCTTGAAAAAGTGATAATAGAGTGGAGATCCCTTTATTTAATAAATAAATGGGCTTAGATGAGGGAGGAGAAAGTAGAGATGTAGTGAAGTTTAAATAATGCCATGCACATGTATGAAATTATCAATACAATCCTCAATAATATGTACTGGAAAAGAAAGGGAGAGGGTGAGAAGTGGAGGGAAACACATCAAGTGTTGTGTATATGTATGTTCCTCTCACTCTCTAACCCACTATAATATATAATTACAATGCACCAATAAAAGTATAACAAAAAAGATAAATGGTATCTACATTTATAGATAGAAGAGAAGGAAATTATAACAGTAAATGCTTATATTATAAAATTAGAAAGTCTCAAATGCCCACAGGTTTAAGACCAAATACTTTCCCCACAAATTGGAAACAAGGAAAGGAGGACTCTTTTCTTCCTTTTACTCAACATATTTTTATTCAGGCAAAAAGGCCAGAAAAGGAAAAGAAAAGGCACAAAAGTGGACTGAGAAGATCTGCAACTATTTGTAAATGACACATATAAAATCCCTCCAGATTAAGCAAGTATCTTCAAATTAAAAAGGAATTATCACAAAGATAGTAGAATAAGATGAACATATGAAAACCCATTATTATTGTATACACTATCTAACATAACACATTAGAAGTGCCATTGAAAAAAGAATATATATATATATTTTTTTTAATTGTAGAAATTCGTGCATTGTACGCATACAACTTTGTTAGGTACACATTGTTAACGACATATTTTAACACATTTCTCATTTGACCCCTTCCTCAATTCCCACCCCGCTCCCTTGCCCTCCCTCCCTCTCAAGTTCAATTCGGTGAGTGACCTTGATAGAGTTGTGAAAGTACGTCATGTGCCTTAGGGTGTCCCCCGTCCCCGTCCCTCCCTTTGGATTAAATCAACTTCTTTGCTTATCAAGGGGCTCCTTTTTTACCTGGAGACCCTCTTATGCCTCATCTTCTCCCTAGCATCCGCATATTAGGGAGAACATATGCTTTTTTACTCTTTGTGACTGGCTAATCTCACTTAACATAAAGTTTTCCAATTGCATCCATTTCCCTGCAAATAACATGATTTCGTTCTTCTTTATGGCTGAGTAGAATTCCATTGTGTACATGTACCATAGTTTTGTAATCCATTCATCTGTCGATGGACATCTTGGCTGCTTCCATAGTTTGGCTATTGTGAATTGTGTAGCTATAAACATAGATACACATGCATCGGTCTGATAGTTTGGTTTCCATTCTTTTGGGTATATACCCAGTAGTGGTATTGCTGGGTCATATGGTAGGATCACTCCCATTCTTCTGAGGGTCCTCCATACTGTTTTACATAGTGGTTGCACAAGTTTGCAGCCCCCAAAACAATGTATTAGGGTTCCCACTTCTCCACACCCTTGCCAGCAGGTGTTGTTGTTCGTGTTTTTGATGATTGCCATTCTGATTGGAGTTAGGTGAAATCTCAGGGTAGTTTTGATTTCCTAATACATTTATTAGCCATTTGTATTTCTTCTTTTGTGAAGTGTCTATTTACATCCTTTGCCCATTTTTTGATTGGGTTATTTGCTTTCTTAGCTGAGAATTTCTTGAGTTCTTTGTATATCCTAGATAGTAGACCTCTATCTGAAAAGTAACTGGCAAAAATCTTCTCCCACTCTGTAGGCTCTCTGTTGAGGTTCTTGACAGTTTCATTTGCTGTGCATAAGCTCTTCAGTTTAATGCAATCCCATGTATTGATCTTCCTTTGAGCTGCTTGTGCTTTTGGGGTCTTATTGAGAAAGTTTTTACCTGTGCCTATGTGTTCAAGTGTTGGTCCTATGCCCTCTTCAAGTAGCTGCAAGGTCTCTGGCCTAACTTCCAGTTCTTTGATTCACCTTGATTTGACTCTTGTACAGGGTGAGAAAGTGGGGTTTATTCCCATTTTCCTGCATATGGTTAAGGAGTTTTGCCAACACCATTTGTTAAAGAGGATATCTTTTTTCCAGTGTACATTTTTGGCTCCTTTGTCAAAAATCAGCTGACTGTAAGTCTGTGGGTCTGTTTCTGAGTCTTCTATTCTGCTACATTGGTCTATGTGTCTGTTTTTGTGCCAATACTATGCTTTTTTATTACTGTGACTTTGTAGTAGAGTTTGAAGTCTGGTATTGTGATATCTCCTGCATGGTTTTTATTGCTAAGAACTACTTTGGCTATCCAAGGCTTTTTGTTTTTCCAGATGATTTAAGGACTGATTTTTCTATGTCTGTGAGGAGTGACCTTGGTAATTTCATGGGTATTGCATTGAAACTGTAGACTTCTTTTGGGAGGATGGCCATTTTGATGATATTTATTCTGCCTATAGAAGAGCATGGTATGTCCTTCCATCTTCTAAGATCTTCATCGATTTCTTTCTTTACCTTTTTATAGTTTTCCTTATAGAAGTCTTTAACCTCCTTGGTTAGGTTTATCCCTAAATATTTTATTTTTCGGGGTGCTATTGTGAGTGGAATTGTTTTCTGGATTTCTTTTTTGGTTGGTATATAGAAAAGCTTCTGATTTTTTAAGATTGATTTTGTATCCAGACACTTTGTTGAATTTGTTGATCAGCTCTATAAGTTTTTTGGTTGAGTTTGTTGGGTCTTCTAAGTATAGTATCATGTCATCTGCAAAGAGGGATAGTTTTAGTTCTTCTTTCCCTGTTTTTACCCCTTTGATTTCCTTCTCTTGCCTTATTGCTCTGGCTAGAGTCTCAAGTACTATATTAAAAGAAGAGGTGATAATGGACATCCTTGTCTTGTTCCTGTTTTTAGTGGGAACTCTTGTAGTTTCTCTCCATTTAATATGATATTGGCTGTGGGCTTATTGTATATTGCCTCTATGATGTTGAGGTACATTCCTTCTATTCCGATTCTCTGCAGTGCTTTTAGCATGAATGGATGTTGGATCTTGTCAAATGCTTTTTCAGCATCAATTGAGATGATCATGTGATTTTGTCTTTGATTCTGTTTATGTGGTGAATTACATGGATTGTTTTTTGAATGTTGAACCAGACTTGCATCCCTGGGATGAACCCGACTTGGTCATGGTGTATAATTTTCTTGATGTGGTTTTGAATGCCAATTGCTAGTATCTTGTTTAGAAGTTTTGCATCTAAGTTCATCAATGATATAGGCCTATAGTTTTCTTTTCTTGAGGTGTCTTTGTTTGGTTTTGGTATTAGTGTGATGTTGGCTTCATAGTATGTGTTTGGGAAGGTCCCATTTCTTTCTATTTCACAGAATAGCTTGAGGAGTACTGGGATTAAGTCTTCTAAAAATGTTGTATAAAATTCACTTGGGAAACCATCTGGCCCTGGGCTTTTGTTTGATGGTAAACTCTTTATTGCTGTTTCTATCTTTTTGACTGTTATTGGCTGTTTAAGTTTTCGATATCTTCTTGACTCAATTAAGGGAAGTTGTATGTGTCTAGGTATTTGTAAATTTCTTCTGGATCCTCCATTTTGTTGGAGTATAGTTTTTCTAAATAGTTTCTGACTATTTTCTGTATTTCCATACTGTTGGTGGTAATATCACCTTTTTCATCTCTTATTTTGGGATTTTGGGTTGATTCTCTCTTTCTTTTGGTTAGATTGGCCAATGGTTTATCTATCTTGTTTATTTTTTCAAGAAACCAGCTTTTGGTTTTGTTGATCTTTTGTATTGTTTTTTATTCTCTCTTTCATTAATTTCTGCTTTGATTTTCATGATTTCCTGTCTTCTACTGGCTTTGGGGCTAGATTGTTCTTGTTTTTCAAGGGTTTTGAGCTGTGTCATTAGGTTACTTAATTGGTGGTTTTCTGTTCTTCTTATATGGGCACTCAGTGCTATAAATTTTCCTCTCAGTACTGCCTTCAGGGTGTCCCAGAGGTTTTGATATGTTGTGTCTGTTTTCATTGGTTTCTAGGAATTTTTTAATTTCTCACCTTACGTCTTCTATGACCCACTCTTCATTCAGCAGTGTCGTGTTCAGTCTCCATGCACTTACTCAGTTACTTTGGGTCTTCTTGGTGTTTATTTATAGTTTCACTCCATTGTGGTCTGAAAAGATGCAGGGAATTATGTTACATTTTTTGAATTTGCTAGTGCTCGCTTTGTGGCCAAGAATGTGGTCTATTTTGGAGAAAGTTCCATGGGCTGCTGAGAAAAATGTGAATTCAGCTGCAGTTGGGTGGAATAGTCTATACATGTCTAATATGTCCATTTGGCTTATGGTATCCTTTAGGTCTGAGGTGTCTCTATTGACCTTTTGTTTAGAAGAACGATCTAGAGATGTAAGAGGAGTGTTGATGTCTCCTAGTATTAGTGTGTTGGGATCTATGTGTGTCTTTATATCATACAGAGTTTGTTTTATGAAAGTGGCTGCACCTATGTTTGGGGTATAGATGTTGATAATCGTTATTTCCTCTTCCTGGATTGTTCCTTTTACTAGTAAAAAATGACCTGCTTTGTCTCTTCTGATAAGCTTGGGCTTGAGGTCTAGTTTATCTGATATCATAGTTGCTACTCCTTCCTGCTTGTCTTCAGGTTCCATTGCCATGGATTACCTTACTCCAGCCCTTCACCCTTAGTTTGTGAGAATCTTTGCTTGTAAGGTGTGTTTCTTGTAGGCAGCATATAGATGGATTCTGGGTTTTGATCCATTTTGCCACCTTGTGCCTTTTTATTGGGGAATTGAGACCATTTATATTCAGTGTGACTATCGAGAGATGATTTTTAATTGCTAACATTTTGAGTTTTGAGTTCTGTTTTCGATGGTGTTTATTCTTCTTTGCTTAGTTGTTTGCTTCCTGGAAATTACTGTTTCTCTGGCTGTGAAGTTTACTTATTAGTTCTTCTTTGTAGTTAATCTCTTTAAGTAGTTTCTCTAGTGCTGGTTTGGAAGACATAAATTCTTTGATGTTTGTCATGGAATATTTTTATATCCCTGTCAATTTTAAGAGAGAGTTTTGCTGGGTATGAGAATATTGGCTGCAAGATATTTTCTTTCAGAGTTTGGAATATGTTGCTCCATCCTCTCCTGGCTTTCATGACTTGATTTGGGAGGTCTGGAGTGATTCTAATTGGCTTGCCTCTAAATGTCACTTAGCCTTTTACTTTTGCTGCCTTTAAAATTCTCTCCTTGGCCTCTACATTGGTCAACTTTATTATTATGTGGTGTGGTGAGCCTCTTCTTTGGTCTTGTCTTGAGGGAGTTCTGTACGTTTCCTGTACCTGTGTGTTGACTTCTCTTTCTATGTTTGGAAAATTCTCTGATATTACTTCTTGGAATAGATTGTTTATTCCGTAAGTTTCAATTTCTAATCCCTCTTCTATGCCTATTATTCTTAGGTTAGCTCTCTTAAAATTGTCCCAGATCCTTTCATTTCCAATTCATACTGTCATATTTTTTTTTCTAGGTTATGTACTATTGATTCATTTTTGGTGTGGTCATCCTCTAAGAGTGATATTCTATTTTCCATGTGAGCTAATCTACCCTTCATAGTTTGTATTGATGCCTTCATTTCAATTATTTCATCTTTCACTTCCTTCAATGCTTCTCTTTGGTTTCTTTTTATGTCATCAAATTCTTTGTTTATTTGTTCCTTTATTTATTCCTTTATTTCTTTAGAGCTCTGCCTAAATTCTTACTGAAAATCCTGTATTGTTTCTAGTATTAAAGATCTGAATTGCTCTTCTGGTAATCTCTGCCATTCTGGGTTGGTGAGATCTGTTATTGAGGGGTTATGGTAGTTCATTGTTTCTTTGTTATTTTTCCTTCCCATGGTTCCTCTGTTCTTCGATTTATATCTTTGCTGTTCTTGCAAGATTTCTTCTCCAATCTCTGTAGTTGGGGCTTAGGGGTGACAGGGTGTGTTCAGAGATAAAGTTTGGGTGAGAGGTCACCATAATAAATGTAGGGATAGGGTAAAGAAGAGGGTATGTTCCAGCAGAATAAGAGGTTGAGTGTGTTGAGGGATATATTGTAAAGATTAGAGATGGTAGATATTGATACGTGACAGGAGAAAGAGGAAAAGAAAAGAGAGGAGGTAAAGTGTAGCAGAGTGGAATAGGGGGGGAGCTTGTAAAAGGGGTCAGGAGGGGGTTCAATGACCTAAGCAAGAGATAACAAAGCAAATATTCATCCAAACAAACATAAATAAAACAAGGCCATACAAAACAATTACATTATAGACAGATAAAACTTAACACCAACAAAGAAGACAAAAAAGATTAAAAAACAACAACAAAAAAACAAAACCAACCAACCAAACAAAAAAACAACCCAAAATCTACAAATAGCAAACAGACACTAAAACTAATGCTCTGCTAGTTCTTAAGTACCGAGCTTAAATTTTCAAGTGTGTCTTTGGCATTGTTTTTTTTTTTTATTTCCTCTGTCAGTGCAGGCAGAGAATTTCTCACTGCTAGCTTATGTCTCTGGACTCTCCACTGGGTCTGGCCGCATCTCTGTCTCTACTTTTTGCTTTAGCAGTCTAAATGCCAGGCCTTTCCAGATACCCTATGTGCACTGGGTTCCTCCGCCCTTCTGGCCCTGTCTAGGTTCTAGCAGGGCAGATGACTGAATCTATCCTTTGTTTTGTGAACCCTGCACCCTGCCACCTTGGGTGCATAGCCCAACTTACGGCTCTCTGCTGCTCGTCCTGTTCCACCTCTGGTGCGCTGGGGGCACAATAGGACAATGATGGTCTGGATAGCTGGTCGGAAGTTGGTGGGAGGGGCTGGCGGCAAAGATGGTGGCCGCCAGCTCCCCTCTCCCAGTTCGCGCTCATGTTTCCCGTATTCCTTCTTTCCTTCTGACAAGAAGCTGTATTCGCAGCTGTTCTGTTTCAGGCTTTGTTGTGCCGTCGCTCACTGTTCCATTTTTGCGGCAGCGCATAGAGGCTGACCCTCAGGAGCTTCCGCTAACTGTCCCAGGAGTTCTGGTCACTGTGAGTGGAGCGGTGATCCCCACCTGGCTCATGCATGGTGATCCAGGATTAATGCCATGCCTGGGCTGTTGGCTGTGTCCTCATATAGTTTGCTGCTCACAGCATCTGGCTCTTCCCCGCTGCTCCTTCCACAGCCTAATTCTCCCATGGGGTGCCTATCCACCGATGTGCAGGATGCGGGGCCACGGCGCCGGGCGTGGGACCGTGGCTCCGGGCGCGGGGCGGTAGCGAATTCCCTTGCTCTCCTAAGTTGCTTTTTGGATCTTCTTTAGGTATAGTTAAAATTTCACTTTTTTATTGTATTTTTCTTCTGTTAAGAAGCTCCTTTTATGGTAAGTTTTGTTTGAAATCACGGTATCTGGGGAAAGGTGTTTCACCCAGTCGCCATCTTGGATCCATCCTGAAAATAGAATATATTTCGGATTTATGAAAATTAATTATGTATAAATGTTAACAAGAGATTTGAAGGACTTGCTATGAAATAAATGAAAAAGATTTAAATAAATGTAGAGAGAATCTTCATTCAGGATTGGCCAATTTGCAAAGTATAGATGCCAGTTTTCTTAAAACTGATATAGGTATAACACATTTTATATCAAAATTACAAGATATTTTTTGTGCATGAAGGCAGTTTATATTAAAATGTATATATAACTAGAGATGATTAACAAATTTAGAAAAGTAGCTGGATACAAAATAAACCTAAAAGAAATCAGTAGCTTTTCTATATGCCAACCATGAATCCACAGAAAAAAAAAAGACAGTAAACAATTCCATTCATAATAACCTAAAAACCAATAAGATACCTAGGAATAAACATAACCAAAGAGGTGAAAGACCTCTATAGTGAAAGTTATAAAACACTAAAGAAAGAAATTGAAGAAGATCTTGGAAAATGGAAAGATCCCCCTTACTCTTGGATAGGCAGAATAAATATCATCAAAATGGTCATTCTACCAAAACTTATCTACAGAATCAATGCAATCCCTATCAAATTACTAGTCATCCTTCACAGACCTAGAAAAACCTGTCATAAATTTCATATGGTGAAAAAAAGACCCAGATTAGTCAAAGTAATTCTCAGCAATAAGAATCATGAGGAGGTACAATTCCTGACTTCAAATTATACTACAGAACCATAGTAATTAAAACAGCATGGTATTGGCACAAAAACAGGCATATAGACCAATGGAACAAAATAGAAGATACAGAAACAAATCCACACAATTATAGTTAATTGATATTTGACAAAGGGGCCAAACACATACATTGAAGAAAAGACAGCCTTTTCAACAAATGCTGTTTGGAAAGCTGGTTATCCATTTGTAGAAAAACAGAACTAAATCCTTACCTCTCACCCTGCAGGAGTCAACTCAAATGGATCAAAGACCTAGAAGTTAGACCAGAGACAGTGAAGATACTAGAGGAGGGCATAGGTTCAACACTCCAACATATAAAAATAGATAGAAACTTCTTCAGCAATACATCCCCAAAGCACAGTAAATTAAAACAGGAATTAAGAAATGGGATGGCATTAAATTAAGAAGTTTCTGCATATCAAAGGAAACCATAAAGAGTCTAAAGAGAAAGCCTATGGAATGGGAGAAGATTTTTACCAGCTATCCCTCTGACAGAGGATTAATATCTAGAATATACAAAGAACTTAAAAGATTTTACACTAGAAAAACAAATAACCCAATCAAGAAATGGGCAACTGAATTGAATAGACACTTCACAAAAGAAGAGATACAAATGGCCAATAGATGCATGAAAAAATGTTCAACATCATTAGCAATCAGGGAGATGCAAATCAAAACTACACTGAGATTCCATCTAACCTCAATCAGAATGGCAATCATCAAGAAGTCAAATAACAATAAATGTTGGCAAGGATGTGGGGAAATTGGAACTCTTCTACACTGTTGGTGGGATTGCAAACTAGTTCAGCCTCTATGGAGATCAGTGTGGAGATTCCTTAGAAAGCTGAGAATGGATCCACCGTATGATCTGGCTATATCACTATCGACTATGTATAATATGTGAAAATACCAATGTCAATTTCAGTATCTGTATTGGGAAGGGGGAAGGTGGGTATGTGGGGGGCACCAAGTGCTGTGTACATGTATGTCATGTCAACATGATTTACATTATGATCCAAGACTATAATGCACCAATAAAAGCACTTTAAAAAATAAAATGTATATATAAAGGTAAAGCAACTAGAATAGCTAAAAATAATTTTGAAAATAAAGAATGAAATGAAAAGAATATTTACTATATGGCTAAAAGTAATCAAGCATGTATAATATTGGCAGAGTTATATACACATAGATAAGCTGAACAAAAAGAGAATCCTTTCAAATGTATCAAAGTGATGTTGAACAAAAGTAAAAAAGAAACCAAAAAACAAAAGATTTAATAATTAAGTAGAGTTTTTCTTTCTTTTCTTTTTTTAAAAATAATGCTGTAGCAATTCCATAGACAAAACTAAATCTCTACCCATGGACAAAATGTTATACAAAAATTAACAAAAAATGAATCATGGACGTAAGTGTAGGATATAAAACTATACATCTTTTTCAACTACAGAGGAGAAAATATTTTAGTAATAGCTACACAAAGAATTATTGGAGTTAAAATAAGTAAACAAAAATGATCATAAGCTTTTATCAATGCTAAAACCTTTGGTTCCATGAATACCTTGTAATGAGGATAAAATCAGAAGCTACACACTGGAATAAAATTTTATATATATATATATATATATATATATATACATATATATGTATATATATATATATATATATGTATATACATATATAACCAAAATTAGTATCTAAAAATATAAAAATTTCTCAAAACCTAATATTAACACAAATACCTATTAGAATATAGGCAAAATATTCACAAAAGAGGTTATCTGGATCTCAGATAAATACATGAAATGTGTTCAATGTCATTAAACATAGAGGAAATTTGAATTAAAACATGTAAATGGATATAATTTTTTTTAAAAATTGACAATATCAAATTTGGATGAAGACATGTAAAGAAAAAAACTTTTTTTTTGGTGGTGGTACTGGGGTTTGAACTCAGGGACATTCTACCTCTGAGCTATACCCCCAGTACTATATTTTATTCTTTACTTTAAAACAGGGTCTCACTAAGTTGCAGAGGGCCTCACTAAGTAGCTGAGGGTGGCGTTGAACCTGTGCTCCTCCTGACTCAGCCTCCCAAGTACTGGGATTACAAGTGTGCACCACCACATCCAGCAAAGAAAATTTTAAGTCATCTAGAAAACATGTTGTCATTTCAGTAAAATGACTAAATATGCAACCACCAATTATACACTATAGCAACTGTTCTGTTAGGTTTTTGTCCAGAGGGAAACACACTAAGTATCGTGTGCACCTCTCTATGATGTATAATTATGATCCACCAATAAAAGTATAAAAATAAAATATCATTAGGGATCTTCATCTCTGGTGTTGAATGAGCAAACAGTCATTAGTACCCCAATTCACAAATTGGGTTGTATAGGGTATGCACAAAAGTATTTGACCTCTGCTTGGAACCCCGTGTTTTCTGTTTTGCTTAAACTTCTCCACCTGGTCATGACATATCCTGCTGTGTGCAGTGGACATAGGAGAAACTAAAAGGTGACGGAGAAGAAGAGGAAGAACCTGGGCTTCCACTTCAATACTAAGTATCCAAATACTCCTTCTCAGACAATGACACTGCTGTTCTTTTATATGCCATATGAGGAGAAGTCATCAAACACCCATTTATTAATAGAGGATGGATTCATAGGTTGTCCAGGGCTTTACTGAGGATGTTTGCTTACATTTCAAAGTAATAGAGTCATTTATTTTCTTTATAGCTGCCCAGCAATTTTAGATAACACTTTTATATCTCTTCTCTTGTGAAGATATCAGTGCTTTTACTCAGCATATAGCAAGGCTCGGGAAGGCAGGCAGCCCCTTTTACAATAGCCATCAGAGAAATCACTGATTTTGATTTTTTCCTCCATTTTCAGTTCATACATTTTATTTTTAAAAAGGCTTCAATGAGCTTAGAATTTCTGGTGGGAATACAGAATCCCTAAAGAAAAATGCTAAAAGGAGAAGAAAAGCAGTCCTCATGATTTAATTAGAGTAGGTTCTAGGGAAGAAACTAGAAATTAAAAATAGAAGAAGTATGCACTATCTCAATGTTAACCATCACCCTAGGTTCCTAGGGGGACCTCTAGTATTTCTCTATATGAATTTCACAATGAGATTTTTGAAACTAATTTTTTCAGGTTTATAATGTATTTAATATTTTAATTAACGTCCATCACTGGTTAGTTTTGGGTCTCAATGAAATGGCTGCACACCTGTTGGTAAGACATTGGAGGTTATTTCCTTCATTCTTGCCATCTTTTCCAGCCATTATACTCATGTGTTCACTCATTCCTGCCCATCCCAGTTATAAATCAGCACCAACAGAGTACCACTTCTATTTACATCTATAAATCTTCACATTCCTGGTGTTAATTCCTTGTACTACTCATTTTTATCTCTGGTGTTCTGTGCATGGAGGTGGAATATGATCTTCTCTGCTTTACCTTCCCTCTGTATATTTAAAATTTCTTGTCTTTGTTTGTGGAATTGTTTGTAGTAACTAATAGGGTGTATACTGAGTAGATGAGCCTCACCTCTCATGAGTGTCAGGTTACTGACTATCATGTGTTTAGACTTCTCTAAAGTAAGGAGTTTTAATCTAGGCTTCATAAGAAGCAATGGCAGTTGCCTAGCATGGTGGGAATTCTTATTCCAGGACAGTTACAAGCCTTGCACCTTCACCCAAACATAATGTTGGAGGAAGTACACAAAACTTTATACAGAACCACAAACACACACAGCCTATAAACAAAATTCAATAGTCTCATTCATTCATTCATTCATTCATTAATTCAATATTTTATGCCTGCCTGCCTGCCTTCCTTCCTTCCTTCCTTCCTTCCTTCCTTCCTTCCTTCCTTCCTTCCTCTTTAGTTCTTTCATTCTTTCTATTTTGTGGTACTGGGAATTGAACCCAAGGGCATTCTGTCTCCCAGCTACACCCTCAGTCCATTTTATTTTCTACTTTGCAAAAGGCTCTCACTAAGTTGCTGAGGGTCTGAGTTGCTGAGGTTGGCCTTGAATCTGTGATCATCCTGTCTCAAAGTTTCAAGTATGGGATAACAGAGCATTCATCAATATTTTTGACTATCTAAACCAATATTTTGGGTATTATAGATAGAGCAGTCAATGAAACATGTCAGACGAAAGTCTATTTTTGAGCAGTTTTTCTTTACCAACAGAACTGAAATAAGTCAATAAACACCTACATCTTTATAGCTTGACATAATATGACAAATGTACAGTATCTGGAAATGATGATGCAGCCTAAGAAGCGTCTGCACATTGCCCTGAGCCCACTTCATCTCCAGCAGATGAGAAAAAACTTGTCATGGTGGCCTGTGAAGGGTTTTGCTAATCTCCTCAGTATCTGCTACAGTATTTCCTGTCCTTTACCTACATTTCTTCTGGTCCAATTTAAATCATTCCCTTGGAGTCTTCTTTTTGGAGCCCGAGTTGAGACACTCTGAGGGCATATAGACACTTAGAAAGTCCAGGAAAAGGGTTGGTGAATAGTGCTTGTCCAATTTAAACTCTGGTAGAACTGGGGAGAGAGTGAGAAGCAATTACACAGGTGGCAAGACACCAGGGTGGCAGGGCCAGAATCTCCACACTTCCCAGCAGCCTCTCCAAACATTGACTAATGACGGAATGTAATGGTATTATTTACAGGTATAATTTCCATCAGTGTGATAGTTTATTAATAATAAAAAAATTAAGAACACTTGCTAATCATTTACTTCAGATAATTTAAAAGAAAAAATCTCTAATAGTATTTTTACATTTTCTAATTAGGTAAGTATTATGCATTGCAATTAATGTCTTAATGAGAGGTCATTATCTCCTCCTGGCCCTGGTGCATTATTTGAAGCTAGCCTTGATTAATATATTTATATGTGTTCCTGTGCTTTATTATTATTATTTTTAGTTTTCAAAAGAGAAGTAACTTTTTTCTGTTTATAAGATGCTTCTCTGCAGCTCAGAGAATTTTTTTTTTCTGGATGATGTTCTATTCTCTCTTTCCTATATGACTCTCACTTGTTTGACACTGATCCTAGAAATCCATGTGGACTCCCCAGAGCCCCATCTATCTTCAGGCAATGCCATTGTGCTGGAAATTAACTCCTCATTAGGCACCTACTGAATGCACATCAGAGTCTGGATGGACAGTGAGGATGTAGAAGGGAGTATGATGCAGAATCAGAATGGAGAATGGCTAACACCTTCAGTAAACACATCAACAAACCACAATAGGACAAAGTTTCAGAATGGAAAATGCAAAACCTTCTATCTGACTGAAGAAGATAAACTGCTTCCCAAAATCATTCTCAACACCACCTTCACTGTGCCAACACAGCAAACCTGATAGGAAAGTCTCCTGGGGTAGTGATCTCTGCAGAAGAACATGGTCATGCACTCCATAATGGAGGCCAGGAAAATAATTTCTTGTTGATTTTCAGTGTTTATGACTTTCTGTGTGTTTTGTGCAAGTAGTTGAATAAAATAAGATCTTATTTTATACAAACACAAGTGTCATACAGGAATCATAGAGAAATCAGCCTGAGGCTGGAAATAGGTAGGAGGGAGGAGGAGAAGGCTGAAAGACATGATTTTTGAAACGAGTACAGGAAATGCTTTGATTTTTGTGCTGTGTGTGTGGTTGACTGGTTTCCCATTTCAATTCTATTCTGTATCCAGTGTGACTTCTAGGATTAAGAATACTGGACTAATAAAACTATATTTTAGCTAGAGATTCAAATTTGATTTAAATTTGGCCAGTCAGATACATTTTGCATCTATTCTTTTCTGACCCAGAACATAATAAGTGTGGTTCATGGTCCTGGAGCTGACTTCCTGAATGGGCACTATTCTACATGTGGTGCTAACCTAATTCCATCAGTTTTCTCATCATGTAAGAGCAAGTCAGCCTTGGCAGCCCAGGTGTGTGGTATGCTTTGGGGAGTCACAGTCAGAAGTTCAATTTGGAACATAGTTTCAACTCTTCTGGCTGTCTCTAAGAAATACCATACCATATTTTAAGCTCCTTCCAAATTAAACTGTCTATATTATCTATTTGTAATAACCAAGATATTATAAGGACATGTTTAAATCCATTTTAACATCAACATTTCTACTTTTATCTATTATTTTGTAGTTAGCTGTTATAATTGGCAAGTTCTTGATGATACAATTTGAATGGGATTATTACTTCTTTTGATCCTCTTAGGGTTGAATTTTCAACTTAATAATTGAAAGGGCTGGAGACAAAAGCCTTAAGCAAAAAGAACAAACTTTGGGTAATCCAAGGCCAGCTGGTAAAGAAACAATTTTAGTTTGGGAATCATTGTTTTTTTGTATCATCTCAAAAGCTAATTCTCTCATCCATATTTGGGATAGTTAAAATGTTAAGCAGTGATAAAATTATTATTTTAATTGCCTTTTATTATGAAATATTTTAAACATAAAAGTATGAGTAGTATAATAAGATCCCAGATGCCTATAAATGATACTCAGGTTTCAAGTCATCACCAATTTTGTTTTACCTAAAGCCCCCAATTTTGATTATGTGGAAAAAAACCATATCATTTTGTTTGTAAACATGTCTGCATGTATTTCTAAAACAAAGGAATTATTGTTTTTCTTTTTAAAATAGCCACTATACTATGATTAAATCTACAGGTAAACTGGCAATGAGCATTTTAAGATTGTTTGTGATTTGGATACTATGCAAATTTCCCTGGTGGTCAGTTTTATTTATTTATATTTTTTGAATGTCTTTTTAAATTTGGGTTTCAAACACAAGGTCATTAACTGTTGTATCTCTAAAGATCTATTTAAATTATTGGTTTCTTCTCTACCTTCTTTTATTTGTCCCTTGCAACTGTTTGTTTAAAAACCCAGAACTGGTGTGGTGGCACATGCTTATAATCCCAGTACTTGGGAGGCTGAGACAGGAGGTTTAAGGACAGCCTCAGATGCATAGTGAGGCCCTCTACAACTTAGTGATCCTGTTTCAAAATAAAGAATACAAAATAGGGCTGGAGGTGTATCTCAGCCTTTGGTATAATCCCCAGTACCAAAACCAACCAACCAACCAAACAAACAAACATAACAAAAAACAAAACACAAAACAAAAAAACAAAAAACCCAGAAACACCCAAATAATTGTTGTGCAAAATTCCTAAAATCCTCTCTCTTATGTCATTATTTAACATGCTCTTTGTTTCTGTAAAACAGCTTCTATGTTTTATAGGCCTTATGGAACTTTTGGCAAGAATATTCATAGATGGGTTGTGTATTTTCATCAGGAAACATAACTATCCAGTCTATTCAGTTGACGCTCTCTGAGATTATGCTAACAACTTTAAATGTTGATGATAATTATCTAGATGCATTAATTTGTTAAAAGCTGAAAATGATGTACCTTAATTTTGTTTTTATTATTCATTAGTTTGAACGCTCCTATAGAAAGTAATTCTTCATCTACTTTTTGGATATCTTGAAGTACAGTGCATGTCAAGGCAGTGGATAACATGTATTTTTATTGATTTAATTACCTATTTTCAAAATTATTATTTTCCTGGTATCCTTTAAATTAATCCATGGATTTTACAATGTTTAATATGCATCAATTTTCTCTAATAGTAATCATCATTGATGGTCAAACAGCCTGGTTTCTAGCCAGTGGTATTCTTTTTGAAGTTGATTTTTGAATTATTTTAATAAGATGTGTCTGAGAACATCTTATCTGGTAAGACTAGAAGTTCTGAGTTCATCTTTTACTTTTTTCCTACTTGGCGATTTCTCCAGTTTCTGGGTTCATTTTTGTGAGAAATGACACTTAATAGAATAAATTATGTCCATTATATCCAAGAGGTTCTTGTTTTCACTGGTTTGATATTTATTCCTGGACTTTTTTCAGGTAAGTGCTAGAAAATATGTACTTCTTTTTATTTTTATTTTTTTATTTTTTTATTTTTTATTTTTTTGCGGTACTGGGGATTGGACTCAGGGGCATTCTACCTCCGAGCTACACCCCCAGCCCTATTTTTTATTCTTTATTTTGAAACCGAGTCTCACTAAGTTGCGGAGTGCCTCACTAGGTAGCTGAGGCTGACCGCGAACCCGGATCCTCCGGTCTCAGCCTCCCGAATGCTGAGATTACAAGCGTGCGCCACCACGCCCGGCTGTACTTCTTTTTAGAGTTAAAATATATCAGAAGTTCATACTGGTATTTCCAATTCAAGTTCCTTCTTGACTCTTGTACTCACCTCTTAACCTCCTGTATCCTGATACTCATTAACACCAAGAAAATTACTCATAGCTTTCTTCTCATACATCCAAAACAGTCTCAAGACAATTATTCTAAATTCACATTCAACAATATAGCTTAACAACTAAAATATTTAACATTGTTTTCATTTGGCACTTTTCTTTTTTCTTGCTGTATAATCTTTTAGTATAATAGCAGCATTATTGTTTTGTATACATTGAAATAATTCCTGGATTTAACTATGTCACCAACTTGGTATGCATTTGGATGTCATTATTTCTACTTCCTATCTCTTAATGATATTATTTCATTTTAGAATTTTATAAAATATTCACATATTTACAAGGTCACGTCTAGAAAACAATGAATATTTAGAGAAGCCTTGCTTCCATTCCTGTCCCTTCTCTTTTACTTTTTCTCTTCTTGGCCACAGAAACAAATCTGTTTAGATATATGGCATTATGTGTTCATTGTTTTTCTAGTAAATATAAGCTTGGTGTGTTTGTGTGTGTGTGTGTGTGTGTGTGTGTGTGTGTGTGTGAACATGTGTGTATGTACTCACATATTTAGGTAAATAATGTTATTTTATTTATTTTTATAGTAAACTATAAACCTTGCTTTCCCCCTTCTATTCATACCTTACTCAAAATATTATACATAAGTATTGCCCATTCTTTTTTTAATAACTAATTATAATTTCTTTTGTGGATTTGCCAGTATTTATTCAATCAGTTCTCTAATAATGGAGATTTGGGTTATTTCCATCTTTTGTTATTACAGAGAAGTTGTCTGTGCACATGACTTATACATATGCTTTGCAATAGCACTTGGAATATGAGATACTCGGATGCAAAGGCAGACCATCATGTAATCCTGACAGATATTGCCACATATTTCTGCATCTTTCTGCACCTTCACTGATGAACTTTCCCGCAGTCTCAGCAGCAAAGGGTACAGTCAACTTTTGAATTTTTCCAATGTGTCAGATAGTAAATGGTAAATATCTACAAACTCATTTTTTTCTGTAGAAATGCTAGGTTTTGTTTTGTTTTTACCAATCTGTTTCGTTTTCTTAGATTCCACTGTATATTGGTCATATTAACTTTCTGTCAGCTATATAAGCCATAAGCCACATCAAAGTTTCACTACCACACTGAAGTCACCATTATCAATACTACTGAGAAAAGAGAGACAAACACCACTGAATGCCCATTTTCCAGAGAATAAGCTAAACTAAGGTTCAGAAGTGAAGAAATATAAATCAGTCATTTTGGTACATACCTCTAATCCTAGCATTTGGGAAGCTGAGATAGGAGAATTACAGGTTTAAGTCCAGCCTCAACAATTTAGTAAGACTCTCAGCAACCTAGCAAGATTCTGCTTCAAAGTAAAAAATAAATAGGCTGGGGTATAGCTTGGAGGTAGAATGCCCCTGGGATCAATCCCTAGCAACACACACACACACACACACACACACACACACACACACGTGTCAAAAAATGTTGCTTGATTGTTAATAACACATATATAATCTACCTGAGAAGGAGGGAAGGTGAGGGAGTGGGGCAGGAATTGGGGAAGGGTTAAATGAGAAATGTGTGCATGTATGCCTTTACCAGTTTATACCTAACAAAGATGTATGATTACAATGAACCAATTAAAAAAGAAAAGAAAAGGATGTTTTACAGTAAAAAACAAAACAAAACAAAAATCCATATATAATCTGCCAAGTAGAACAGGAATTCCCAAGGAAGAGACCAAATTACTACAGCTTATATTTTCTGGTGCTCTTGAAGAATGAAAAATAATGCTGCATAGCTTCTCCCCATCTTTCCATTGATGTATATAATTACTGGGGCCAGAAGATTCAGAATCATAGAAGAGACAGTAAACTGCAGAAATATCTGTAGGTCTCTCCAATGACATGTGCAACAGTGAGGCCCGAAAACAGAACAAGCAGGTAAAAAGCTTTTTTCTTCAACAAGGAGCAATAAATGAATCTCAAGTTCCCAGCCTCACTAATACAGACAGGCTTTTTAAAAGTTAGATGGAAATTTTGAGGAAAAACTAGGAAGAAAAAGGCCCATTCAATTTCTAAATTTTTGTTCTGAAAGAAGCTAACTTATTTCCTTGAATTTAATTTTAATAAAAGATTTTATTTCTTGCTTTATCAAAATTAGAGGAGACAGAAAAAATAAAACAATTTTGTGGGCTATCTGAGGAAGTATCACTAACTTTCTGTGTTAGCTTGGAAAACATTATACAGATTGATTCAGTATGCTATTTGAAATCAGAAATTAACAATCTTCTCCACATGTGGTGGTGTTTCAGTGGAAATCTATTCCACTTTCTAGTGAGTGGAATGCCACCTCTCAAGTGTTTCGTATCACATCCCTGTGAATGCTGGATGTCTGCACATATGAATACATAGAAAATACATGTGTAGAGAAACATAGGATTTTTTTTTCTGAAAAGGAACAAGAAGTCAGCTTTAAGCTGCTAATGGTCCTTCAAACAATGAATAGATAAGTTCTATGAAATGGCCCTCAGGGAATGCTACTTATTGCAAAGACAAAATTCAGTTTTTGCATTTCCAGTACCATGTGATTTTTCTCCACTTCCAAGTTGGTTCTCCTAGAATAGAAAAATGTTACACATGAAAAAACGTACACATGAGTCACCATTTGCCAGAGATCTAACATAGATCAGATAATATTAGTATATGTAACATGGACTTTCAGTAGTTTTGAATTAAGTCTCAAAGTTAACCAGCAGAAGCACCACCATTTTACAGGTGGAGAGGCAGCTGGAATAATCATTTATAACTATTGCAAAAACACAAGCCTGGCCATATAACACCTCAAATGCAATCTCACTGTTTGAATGTTTTCTTTTCATCTGGAAATTCAAGGGCAGCAGAGAAAGATATGCACAAAATTAGTCACCATGGCAAGTGTAAGGCATTCATAACCAAAGGAGCTCTGGGATTGGGCAACCCAGTGTGGGCTATCGCAACACAAGCCTGCACAGTATCCCCCTCTCCCCATTCATAAGTCTTCATTAGTGGTTCTTCACACATCAAGTTAATTTTGAGGAATACTACAGTTAATTTACAGGACAAAGAACTAAACACAAGATTCTCATTAGCCAAAGCTTTGGAAGCATTATTTTGATGGCTTCCTGATGCCTGTGTTTAGAAAGGTGGCATATAAGTTTTACATTGCTTTCACATCATTGTATATGCTCTGGCATGGATATTACACACTCCACTGTTCCTTTATGAGAGATGGCACAGTTCTGACCACAGCTTTGAGACAGTACTGGACCCAGTGACTCTCTGAAGCATCATATCCACAGCTTTGATGTATCAGAGATGATGTCCTCATCTCAATGCTAACAAGCACCTACGAAAGAACCATTTTAACTGAAATGGCCTAAAATCGGAAGCCAAACTCCATCCAGAATGTTTCATGAACCTGCTGTCTCTCTTGTGAGATACAGTTAACCTGGTGGATCAATTTGATCTGAATAGTGCTGAACCTTTTGCAATGATTTTATAATCTAACATGTGAGAATATGAAGTTTTAATAAATTTAATGGATCAAAGGCCTTTTACCTTTCCTCCAGCCTTTATATCACCTGTCAGCATCTCCTAGTGGCAGGATGTCCCAGGAAGCCAGTTGGCAAGGCATCCTGGGAAATGTAATTTCTGTGATAGATATCAGAGTCACAGAAAGGAAGGAATGGGGCACCAATCATGCAAATAACTCTGACAAAACGTTTTTTGATAAGGATTCTGGTCCTATCTCCCTGCTCCAGGGGAGATGCAGCTACCTCTACAAGTCACGGCCACATCCATAGCAGTGTGTCCACACATGCTGTGTTACTCAGGTGAAATATCTATTTCTAATGAATGGAACATCAATGCTACAAAGAATGTGGTCATATATGTGTCCCAAACCACACAAGAACCTCTAAGAGCTCACCTAGTTAAAATGCAAGATCTTAGGGTTCTTGCTTTTATTTAAAATTATTTTACTTAAATAACTTGATAATTAAGACAAATTTGGAAAGCTCAGAACTATAGGAAAAATGGATAATGCTCTCATGTGACATGAACTAACTTCATAATTATATCTATGTATTATCTATATTTTTACTATTCATGGATAGTTACTCTTAACATACTGATATAGAGAAAATCTTTGGAATTCACAAATTTATATAATTTTAACTACTTGGGTAGAATGAAGAAATTATTCTTAGTAGTTGTGATTGTCTAGGGATTTGAGCTTGAATAATGCTGGTGTATGGAAAATATTTTTTTGTTGTTAATTGTGGTGCTTGTTCTTGTTTTGTTTCTATATGGTCACAGAACCAATCTCCAACATGCTTTTTATTGACTCAATGTCAGAAACATAGTAATTGTACTTACATAAATTTGGATAAAAAAGCTTATTTCTTTTTATTTTTAAATAAAAAATACAGAGATTTAGGAAGTGATAAAATGTGAATGAAAGTTATAAAGTTTATTCAGGCTGTATGAAAATAAATACAATAGCAAAAAGAAAAAAAAAGAAAAGAAAAGAAAAGAAAAAGTAAACCATGGAAATCTACCTTTGGACTATGCCAAGACCTTGTTCAAATGTATTTGAATTTTGGAGAATAATCAATGAAAAACTCCAAAGAATATGAAGAAATGATCCATTTTCTTCCAGTGTTCTCACTCCATTTTTATTTACTAATTTTATATAACTGGGATAATATTAAACAGAATTTTATACTAATATGGCAGAAAAAATGTTAATTTTTCTAACTTGATATTATTACTTTTAAAATAAGTTTTCCCCCCTTAGGTCTTCAGATTATAAACACTTAAAACTAATGATATTAGATCAATTAGGAGAATGGGTGCCATGACCAGAAATGTTTTCTACTTGAAAAGGAAAAAAAAATCTTGCTGAAGGCTAAGCGTTCTTTTTTATCTATGTGAGGAAACATTTCACAGAGTATTTACTGAAAACAATCAATAAGTTCCTAGTAGGTATAAGTCAATATATATCAAGTCAAAAGTACACTATTACTCAGAAGTCAATATGTTTTACTCAACATATGGAGATTTTACATTAAAACAAGCATTGACATTTCCAATTCAATGTCCCTATCCAGCTTTGGTAGTATAATGAAGAGCAACTCAAGTAAAATCATGTGTAATTAAATCTCCCTTCAGAAAAAATAATATTTCAGTTGCCCCAGAAAACCTCCTCAAGTTATTCCATTAACACACATCCCTTATACCTTTACTGGTACATTTTAATTATACATCATAGTAAGGTTTAAAGTCATACAAACAAACATGCACACAGGACTTGGTGTGTTTCAGGTCCTTTTGTCCTTTAACTTTCAGTGACCTTGGAGATGACAATAGTTATGCATAAACTTCTTAGGACCTTAAACCTCTCTGAACTCAATTCTGCCTTCTCTGCCTCCCAGAACTCATATAATTAAGTATATAAGAAACTCTGCCTTGCACTCTTCTATTACCTGTTTCCAGGTGATATCTACTTTATGAGGAAGAGAGTCCTGAAAATTGAATGACAGTCTGTCTTACCTCACAATGGTGGTCTCACCTGAGTATTTGTACTCACTTTTGTGCACAACTAGGTTTAACCCATTATCTCACCAGCAGGAGCCTGACCTTGGACACTTTCCTCACTGTTGTCTGAAAGACTGGGGATGGACTGGAGGCTCAACAGCCATGAGAGAAAAAGAGCTTTCAGGGGGCCAGCAGTAGTTTACTAACCAATAAGTTGACATCACCAAAGCTAATGTTGTCCACATTAGTGTTATTACATGCTACTTTTAATCTAATATAACAACATGATTTTATAGATTAAACAGTTGTTGCCATTGTTATTTGGAAACTGAAATGGAGATGAGGCATACACCTCAGGATAGGTGGTATTATGCATCATTCCAGAGACAGGACCTGTTTTCAACAAGCAGGAATAGGCAGAGCCCATGATGCTTGGAGAGGAGACCTTAGCAACCAAACAGGTAGTGGAGCCAGGGCAGCGTGTGCTTGTTCATTCAGTTTCCCCCTTTACAAAGCCAACAAACAAAGCCAACAAACCAACAGAAGAGGAACATTGCGAATGAAGGGGAGTGTACTGTGAATTTGAAGACAGGGCCAAGAAAGGTGCTACACTCAACACAAGAGAGGAAATGCTTATGTGAAGTCCAGAGATCAAGAAGAACTTCCTGATCATTCTTTGTATGTATTCCATCAGGGCACAGAGTCTCCAGAGGCAGAGATAGAGGAAAAGGATATTCTGGTGACTGATGTCAAGAATATGGGTATGTTCTGGTGGCTTTGCAGGAGATGGAGGTAAACCATGTCATTGGGCCTAGCTTGATCAGGAAAGTGTTTCATGAAGATGGACAAGGAGTTTAGATAGAAAAATAAGCAAACAAACCTAAAAGGTTTGATAATGCATTAGAATTTTTTGTAAATGTCGGAGACCATGATGTACGAAAGTTAAGACCTAAGGGTCTAAGGACTGTTTGCTGTTCATGTCTATCTGAAGTATATTCTATACTGATGCCAAGAATGCATAAAAGAACTATGTGCTAACCATGGACATCAGGTGTGCACATAAGTGCTGGCCAAAGTTAGTAGGATTTCATAAGGCTAATAGGTTTTCTTAAGGGTTAATGGAAATAGTCAATTGAATGGTAAACTTGGGCAGAAGTATGCAATACTTTTAGACAATAGGTTAGGTTAAATATTAACATATGGCTAAAGGGTTTTGAGAATAATGTGTTTTCTTAAAACAATGAGATTTTCTGTAAAAGTATGTTTTTAATATTTACATGTGATGTTTTTCCGTGGTATGAATCAAAATTGCCTGATGTTTTTCTTCTGATGTTTTTCTTAAATGATCTTTCTTGTATGATTGTATAAAAACACCCTGAAAAATAAACTCAGGGCTTCAGTATTCACTGATAGCCCTGCCGAGAACATGGAGTCTTGATTCTTTAATTAATCCTCACTTTCTCCTCTCAGGACCATCCGTTTGTGCCAGCAGGTTCTGGCAGTAAAGTGATAATACTAGGGTTTCTTGTTGTCGGGGGCCTAGTTCCGTGGGCTAGACCTCACCTCTAGATGGCGCCTGGCAGAGTGCCAGAAGCAGCTGCAGGTGAATAACATCCTAGGGCTGTGCCACGCCAGAGTGCATGCACCAGCACGCCG